>OZ023274.1:23828440-24112831 GCA_964007475.1 Hybos culiciformis
CTCTAGAAAAGAATAATTTTACATCAAAGTTTACGCGAAATTAACGCAAAATTACTTCCCATAGAGAAAATTTAAACATAAAGTCGTAATATTAAACAAAAAATTTACACCAAAAAGACGTAAAAAATTTTATTGCGCAGGGCTTCGGTAAGTTATATTTACATTCGCAAATTTAGCTCGGTAAATGGTCCATTACATGCATCAATACACATGCAATTATAGAGGAATGTAAATTGTATTTACATTTCCCTGTGATGTAAATTGTATTTACATTGCTCTATATTGTATTTACATTCTTCATTTTGAACTGCGTAATACTATAAACAAAAATAATATCACTCACACTCACAATATTTCAATACAGACAAATACCAAAAAAAAAAAAAATTGCAAATGTATACCTCTCACATGCATCATATCAATGTCAAACAAAGCTTAGTTTATAATGCTAAAAATCTATATTTTCCCTCTGAGCTAATCTATATTTTCCCTCTGAGCAAACAAAAAAAAAAAAAAAAGAACCAATAAAAAAATACGCGGCTATTTTTATGTTTTCTAAAAAGCGGCCAGTCGATCAGTCGATGAATTTTCTTAACATGTGTTTCAATCTACTATTTTTAAAGGATCTTCGAACCTCTACTACTAAATTTTTAAACGAGTGTGGTTGGATTTTAGTACAAAAATTTAAACCACACTTCAAAAATTGCACTTATTTTTATTCAAAAAAACAAAATGAATAAAAATAGAACAATGGTAACCCTGAAAATATCTATGTTATCATAATAAAGTTTGCTGTCAATTGTCAAATGTCAAGTAAGAATTTTTTTTTTCTTTTATCAACAAACGAGGAAAATGGCAGCAACAAGGAGATTATTTATTGTAAATATAAATTATAATTATATAATTATTATTTGATTTTATTTTTAATTATAAAAAAAAATAATTATAAAATTATTATAATTTTTTTTAATAATTTAAAATAAAATTAAATAAAATTTAAGAAGACCATTAGTTCCTAAAATAATAAAAAAAAAAGTTAGTAATTTTTCTAAAAAAAAATTATTCGATCTTTTTTTTGCAAAAAAGAAAATGAATAATTTTTTTTTGAAAAATTACTAATTTTTTTTTAATATTTTAGGAATTAGCTGATCTTAAATCATCCGGTTTGAAATCATTTCGAGAAATAAATTTACTTCCGTATTAATTAAATTTTATTTCCTTGCTTCATTTTGAACTTTTTTGTATATTTTTTTCATTGTAAATGTATTGTTTTCAACTCCCTCTCCCATGCACATTAAAGCAGTATACAATACATGTTAATCAAATTTGTTATACAGCTCGTTGTGTATACACACAAACACATAGACACTCGTCAATATTATATCACTCGACCTTCGGTCATGACTCGTGTCTATGTGTTTGTGTGTAGACACAACTCGCAAGAATAACAAATTTTGCTTAACATGTATTGTAATCTACTATTTATAATCTACTACTACTACTATTTATAATCTACTAGCCAACACTACCACTAGGCCACGGTATTGAAATTTAAAAACCATATAAAATAGAAAATATAAATTTGGTATACACATTTTCTGTGTGGTGTGTTGGTGATTTCTAACATGCTTACAACTTACAACTCTGATGTACTTTTTTAAATCCCAAAGTTTAAATTTACATCTGGAGTGTACACATTAAACTACAGAGTTTAAGTTTACACTGGAGGGTCTATACATTAAACCATAAAATGTAAGTTTACAGCATAGAGTACAACAGTATTAAACCACAGAGTTTAAGTTTACACTAGAGAGTTTTCATTATTAAACCACAGTTGTAAATTTAGACCAATGTTAAGCAACAAAACGTATGCTTACAAAACGGCGTGTATATTTTTAAAATGTAAATTTATATCAGAGCACATATTATTAAGCCACAGGATGTAAGTTTACAACGGGGAGTTCAGATAATTAAACCAAGGAGTGTAAGCTTACACCAAGGAGCTTATATTTTTAAGTCAAAAATTTTAAGTTTAAACCAAGCAGTGCATATTTTTAAGCCAACAAGGGTAAATTTACACAAAAAGAGTAAATTTTTAAACAAAGATGAATAAATTTACCCTTATTTTTAATGTAAAAAATACACAAATTGTACAATTTTACTATTTTTTGTGATTTTTATTTTTTTTTACGCCTTTATCAGTTGAATCTTAAATAACGAGGGTAATATTACATCAAAAATTACCATTATAATCGACGTAAAATTACGACCAAAACTATCGATTTTCTAGAGTGTATATACTACTCGGAGCAGCGGATCTTTTGGTTGGAGAGTGAGTAGAGCCGGAGCACAAAAAATAACAAAAAATATTGATTGCTCCGCCCTCCACCGTTTGATAACGCCAAATAATATAAATTTTTCATTGTATAATTTTTGATGTTAAATTAATAATTTAAAAAAAGTGTATCTCCACTATTTAAATAAATTTATGTGTTTAATTTTTTACAAAACTATTAAAAATTTTAATGTAAAACTTGCGGTGGAGCCAGGCCCGGTCCTAGCTGATTCGGCGCCCTGTGCCGATTTTGAAAATTGCGCCCATAAGCATAGTATAAGTCATTTTCACGTCACCATTGAGGTGGACCAGGCCTGGGCAACCCAAAACATAAGCGAGCCAATTTTAAGAAATATCAAAAATTAAAGAGCCGCAAATTTTTGTAATAATTATAAATGTATATAAGAAAATCAATATATTTAATTTTTGATTTATATACCGTTTTAAAATATTAAAAATTAAATAAAACAATAATTTTGATTTATAATTATGAATTTTATACATTGTTCAAAATATATAATTCTTCAAAATTAATTGTAATTTTAATGATGACACCCTTAATTGATTTGTTCAATTCTCGTCAGTCATTGAAACTCGATGTTTATTTTTACAAAATAATAAAAATTCTTTATTTGTAGTTTACAGTGGAAAAAAAATTCTTGATTTGTAATTTAGGGTGCAAGAAAATTCTTTCTTTGTAGTTTAGAATGAAAAAAGTTTAGGCCGGGTGAAAAAAAAAATTTTGTCAGAATTGTTCTTCGAGCCGTAAAAAAATGATTTCCGGAGCCGCATAAATTTATGTTAAGACCCGCAGTTTGAAGTATGAAGTAGACTATACTAAAGCGCTTTTTTTAACGAGGTATTCCCAGTAGGTCTAGTGCTAGTCCTCAAATAAATATACATACACTAGGTAGAAAAAGTCTGCGTACCGGCTCGTTTTCTTATTTTTTGTTCCACATGTTCCCAGTTTTTGATGTCATTTAAAAGGACTCTGTAAAAATTTTTTTTTTATCAAAATTTAAATTTTGAGAAATATCAATTTTTCGAAAAGTCTGCGTACAGCCGGTTTTAATGCCACGTCTCAAAAATTAACTAATAATGCCATTTGAAAGGCAATTGAATGTAGATAATTTTGCGCCATATAATTTTATCCCTACGATAAGTGAGTGTCAAAAATCGCCTTTGAAAATCATAAAAAGAAGCGGTTCTAACCTATTTTCCAGCAGTTCTAAGCTATTCCTATGACTTTCAAAGACAATTTTTGACACTTTCCCTTATCGTACAGATAAAATTATATGGCGCAAAATTATCTACATTCAATTGCCTTTCAAATGAAAATGTACTCAGACAGTTCAAAAAATTGATATTATTTCTCAAAATTTAAATTTTGAAAAAAAAAAAAATGTTTTCACAAAAAAACTTTTTTCATAGAGTACTTTTAAATGACATCAAAAACTGGGAACATGTTGAACAAAAAATAAGAAACGAGCCCGTACGCAGACTTTTCTACCTAGTGTATACCAAAAAAAAATTTTTACATAAATACTATGTTGATTTTATTCTATGCTGAATTCTCATTTGCACATTATACAATGTGCAATTTGATCACGGTATACAAAAAAAATTGTATACTGTGTTGATTTTGTTCTGGGTAGAGTTTTTTTGTGAACAGTAGCACAGTAGTCAATTTCGAATGGATTTGCATGTTCTTGACTACAAATCGATTGGCGCACTATTCGTTAGGCGCCCTGTGCAAGTGCACATCATGCACATATAGCAGGACCGGCCCTGGGTGGAGCTAAGACCGGAGGCAAGAGCGGAGCGTGACCAACTATTAGGAGCTGCAGCGGATAAGATGTAAGATCTCATGCATGAATTAAATCTATAAAATCTAAACTATAAACTAAAATAAGAATAGAAACAAAATTGAAATAATCTTTTTAAATTTTTCGATTTTCTTTTCTCAAATATATTTGTATTTCATTGAAGAAAAACATGTAAATTAAAAAAACAACAACCAAAAATGCAATAAATTATTTAGATATAAATTTTCAATAAAATAAAAACAAACATTGTCAAATTTTTTTGTTCGTATTTTAATTCCAAAAAAACAAAAAATTTTAAAGATAAAAATATATTTGTTTTATATTTTTTCGAAGAGAACTAAATTAAAAGAAAAACAAACAATTTTTTATTTTTTCAAGACAAAAACCTCAATTTTGTGGTTATTGAAATACCACAGAACAACAACAACAACAAAAACAAAGATAAAATTTTGCCATAAAAATAAAATATAAATAATTTTTTTTTTTTTATCAAAAAACTGAAATCGCGAATATTTCATTTTTCCAAAGCTTTATAACTCTACTATAAAGTTAAGTTCCATTAAGTGGAAGGAAAGTAAAAAAAAATATCAAAATCAATAATAAATAATTTTTTTTTATGGAAATTTTTCCACACAACTAGCCAAGCTAAACCAGAATAAATAAATAAAAAAAAAGAAAAAAAGTTATGATAATAAATTTTATTAGAGTTTTTTTTTTTTATTTTTAACTTCTTCGTCATATTTCATTTATAGATATTTCCTTACATTAATAAAATAAATATAAATATTATTATTTTTTTTTTTGTAAAAAATTGAATTTTATTTTCAAATGCAGGAAATTGCCAACTTTTTTTTTTTTTTACAATTCTCTATAATATTTTTATAAAATATAGAGAGATAACCAAAAAAAAAAAGGAAAAGGACGAAATTACTACTGCAGTTGGAATTTGCAAAACTTCAAACAAAAATTTAAACAAAAAATAATAAATTTATTTATTTTTATTTTATTTTATTTTTAATTTTAGGGAATTATTATTTTAATAATGATAAATAATATTTTATTAAAATATTTGATAAATTTTATTTGCTAGTTGAGGCGATAAAACAGTGGGCTGTCGTCAATAAATTAAAAACAACATTATAAGATACACATAAAGTACATAATTTCTGACGCCAAAACGCATAGAAAATATTTTTAACTTTTTAGTTTGACTTCATCGAAGTCCACCAAGTGTTTGAAGGCTTCGAAGTGTATCTTTTTCTTTTTAATTGATGTATCGGATTATATCGTTAACAGATTTTTTATAATTATTATTAATGTTAAATTTGAGTTTAAATTCAAAAATTAGAAAAAATACAATTTCATCTCAAATTCATACTAAAATAAACATTATATATTTTGACATTAACAATAATTATAGATTTGATACTAATAGTATATAAATTCAGTGTGCAGATTTAATTTTAAAAACTGTATATAAATGTATGAAAGATTATTATTATATACCAACACCAATTCATAAATTTGTAAAAACGGTGTTTTTACCCTCATAAAATTGTGCCAAATTGATAGTTCATTTTCTAAATTTCAATAACGGTTTTTGATGGAATTTTCTAATTTTTTTGAGGACGAGTGATCTTTGCGTTGTCCAAAATTATACACAATATTCCCTCATTACATCAAAGGTAACAAAAATTCGTGACAGGACATATTGCTGTTTCATGGACGATATGAGCAATCAATATCGTTTGATATTAAGCCATAGGCAAACATTACACTTAAAGAAACTGCCTTCTGACCGATAAAAGTTCAACATCAATTATCTTATCTTTGTTGTACGAAGTTAAATGAGAAGCAAAATTAAAAAAACCGAAGAGAAAATTAAAAAAAACGTTTTTGAACTGTTTGAATTCTATTTTTTTCAATTTCATAGATTGGCATCAACTGCAATGATTGTATTTAAACTTATTTCAAGTATTATTGTTAATTGTCTGATTTAAACAAATATGTAATAAATAAGTTGAATTTTTGAAAGCACCTTCTCAAACTTACATTCTTAGACATTATTTATTGATTACAAAATCTTAAGTACTTACAAGGACTGGAAAAATAGAAAAGAAAGCATACATATAGTTTACTAACTAAAAAAATATATATTTTTATTTATTTTTTATTTTTCAAATGTTCAAATCTCAAGGATTAAAAAAAAAATAAAATTGGTAAAATAAAATATAAAAAAAAAAATCAAATCAAGAAAATTTGAATTTTCTTTTGTTGAATCTTCATTTGCTTACAAAATATTTGAATTTTGTTTTTTAAATAAAATAAAAAAAAAAAAGAAAATTTTGTTTTTTAAAGAAAAACGTATGTAAATATCAAATATTTAACTTTTTTTGTATCTAAAGTAGGTACCTTTTATTTTGTTTTTTTTTTATTTTTATTCTTGAAAAAGGATAATTTGATGTTTTCCAGATTTTCATTTTCATTTTGTATTTAAAAAAAATAAATAAAATATATACATATTTGTATATTAGGAAAACATCTTAAACCAAATTTATTGATATAGAAAAAACCCGGATTGTTCAAAGTTTAGTAAACTTAAAAAAAAAAAACTAAAAAATAAATAAATTTAATAATTTATGTTTACAAATTTGTAAACAATGCGAGTAAATAAACTTAACAAAAAAATGTTTAAATAAATCACAATGTCAAATGATTAAGATTAAATATGTTATGCTGTTATGTTGTTCTTGTTTATCAAAAATAATTGACATCATTGTAAAATAAATTTTCTTTTCAATTTTATTTCTCCTTTTTGAGTTTTTATTTTTATTTATTATTTTTTTATTTTATTAATAAATGAAATTGATTTAAATATTTTTATTGTATTTTTACTGTATTGAACTATATTAAATGAAATAATTTGGTGTGACCATTTCTTAAACTTTAATATGTAGGAGAGAGGCTTGCAGGTTGCCACCCCATATCATAACTCGTCAAAAAATGAACGTATTGTATATACGTTGGAAAGAGGAAGTAAAAAGCTACAATCCTCGGCTAGAAATCATTTGAAATCTCAAAAAATAAAAATTATATAACAGTTTTTCAAAAGTATCTAAAATTGAACTCTTCAAATTTGGGCTTGAAAGTTGCCACCCTTTTAGAAATTGCTGCAATTGTTGAAAAACTGAAACTGAAAAATGTTTCATTTAGAAATGTATTCAAATTTATTGAATTTCACTTGCACACAGTAAACATAAAGAAATGACTGAAAATTGACACAAAAAATAAAATTGCAATATGGTATGGAATCATTCCAAATCTTCATCGGAATCAGAATTCGGGCAAGTTTAAACACTGAAACACATTTCGCGTGAACGGCTCTTTTGCATTTGTGGCACATAAAAGAGTTGTGTCTACCTACGACATTTTCTTCAAACAAATCATACAGTCATCAGTGCTTTCATCAAGGTGGCAACCTGCAAGCCAATAAAGGTGGCAATCTGCATTGTGACGCAATTTTGTATAATCCACTTAAAAAAATTGTCAATTAATAATATATTTTTAAGTCTGTTTCGAATATGTTAATTGAATGAAAAAGCAACACAATCCAAATATTTATCTTGAAGTGCTAATAAAAAAGTTCACTTTACGAGCACAGGACAAAAACACAATTTTTATTTTTTAAAGTTGTTGAAAATAATAATTCACACTTTTCTCGGTAAACACTGTGTTATTGCATCTGTCCACTCCAGAAGTAGATTAAAAGTGACAACTGCTCTTTTGACGTTGATATCATTGTAGTTTAGGTTGTGAGACTGCTAGAATGTTAAAATACATCAGTTGTGGATACCTGCAAGCAGTGGAAACCTGCCTCTCCCCAACTTTAAATTAAAATATATCTATATTTGATAATATTACGATCAAGCTCTCTTTAAATCTGCTTCACTATCATCGAATTATTGTAAAACGGAAATGTTACACACTAAGATAAAAAACGTGTTAAAATCAAGTAAAAATGCATAAAATCAAGTATTTTCCGCAACAAAAACCATCCAATGACGGTTTTAGACGGTTTTACTAAAATCAATTCCTTTTGATTTTTTTAAAGAGAAAAAAAAATTAATTTAATTTAATTTTTTTTTTTTTTTTAACTAATTTCTTAATTTATTTTTCTATTGCCGTCTTCGCGATTCGAACCTCGGTCTTTAACTTTTGAATCCACGACCGTAGTACTAAAATTATTCATGTGCATCAAATAGAAATAGAATATATAAATTTAGTATACTTAACAATAAAAATTTTAATTTAAGAATTTTTGAAATAACATTAATTCTAATTTTAACATTAATTAAAACAATTTGTACTTGATGATACCCAAAGAAATATTAGTTTTTTAAAAAAATTCTTATTTGTTGTTTTTGAGGCCACAATTATTAATAATTCGTACACGCATTTGTCTGCCTGTATATTTCTTTTTTATTACTATTTTCGACACTCTCGTAGACCACTTATAGTCATCACAGCCAGCTGAAATTTGGCACATGCGTTCATGTCGCTTGACAATTGACTATATCAAAATTTGAACCGGAAATTTCCATGGAAAACCCGGAAAATCGGGAAAAATCATTTGAAAACTTGGTACAAATTTGATTAGTGATAAATCCGTTTCAGGAAAAATGCAGAGTTTTCCAATTTTTGCGAAAAAATTTTCCGAATTTTTCCGACTTTTCCGGAAAATTTTCAGCAGAAAAAATCGAGGAAAATTCATGTAAAACGCTTTTTCTTCAACAATCATGAAAACTTGCATGAAAAATCGAGGAAAATTCGAGGAAAATATTCTTTCTCTTCATGAATCAAATCACTTATCCCAATCAAAAAATCTGAGTCCACCTCTATGTGTGAAGAAAAATTTATTTTCTACTTTTTCATGCGGCTTGGCCTCAGTTTTGTTTGAATACTCGTTTTTTACTTATTTTTATTTCTCTATAAAAAACTAGAATGTACTAGAAATACTAGAATCTACTAGAAAAGTTATTATTATATTTCTTTGCTTAGAGGTTGCGCATATTCAATCAATTGAAAAGTTCGAAAAGATCGTGAATTTAAAAGCATTTTGTTAAGAAACATATTATGAATCCGACTAAAACAGTTTTTTCTTAAGGGGTAAGGCCTGTCTAGGATTTTCAAAAACTCGAAATTTTTTTTTTTTGCTCAAAGTACACTTTAGGGTCCTAAAAACATTATTCAATCGGTAAATTAACCAGGGATGACCTACTCACTCGTTGGATAGGCGGCTTCACTCAAAACAGTAATGAGAGTTTCAACGCTACGGTATGGTCGATGGCCCCGAAAGTGACATCCAGTGGCAAAAATGTACTCGACACAGCTGTATATATTGCTGCAGGTACTTATAATGATGGCCTCACAAGTGCCATGAGAGTCGCAGACTGAAGGCATCGCAGACTGAAGGTAGAACAAAATTTTCAGCACGTAAAACTTTAAACACGTTTTTCTCGAAACTGCATTTTTCAAATCGGGCGACAATGGTACTCGGAGACTATCGCACGTATGCACTTAAAATTTTAACTGTAGCTTCACAGTCACATTATCTAGTAAACTACGTACGATTTTTTTGTTATCATTGCAACTTTTTTTTTATAAACAATTTACTGCTCATTTTTTCGGTCAAAAATTGAACCTTTTTTTTACAAGCCCGCCATTTTGCGAAAAATTGATGTAAAGCTAAAAACGTACGTACTTTACTAGCAAGTCTTATGTAGATTAAGATCCCGTTCTTTATTTTGTTTCAGATAGCACGACTTCCTAGAATCACCGTCGCCCGTAGAGGCCCTCTTGAAAAAGGTGATTCCGAAGATTGGCCCAGTAGCCGCCATTTTGTATCAAAATGTCAATAAAAAAAAAATTGTATACACTCAAATATATCTTCTAATATAATAAAAGGTGAACTCACCTCTTAAACGACCTTGACAGTAAACAAAAAAAATCAAGGCGTACTTTATCAATAAAAAAATAAAAGCATTCTTTTCGAAATGACAAAAAATCAACGCATAGTTACTAGGCTAGGCCTGCACTATTTTTTCTGTGCAGGCTTTTTTCTAGTGATTAATAAAGCCTGAAAGAGAGAAATTCAATTCCTTTTTCCTTACTCCCAGAATAAATTGTCAAAGTTAGGCCTTTTTTGAGGACTCTAGACTGGCCTTAGCCCTTAATTCATGTTTTCGCTTTTTGCCTATTTCGTTCCTTTTTGTACCCACTGAAATGTCATGAATCAAAATTTTTTTATAAATCATCATCGTGTAAGTGGGCAGTACTCTGAAATTTATTAGAAACTCGTTTATTAGTTGTCTGAAAATATCCAATAATACTAATTAAATTTAGTTACAATTTACTTTATTAATTACATATATTTTTCTTGATTTAATAATACGATAATTGCATACTGTAAACATCTTGATAAATTTTCATAAATTTTGAAAATACCATAAGAACTATTATAGAAATAATGTAATTAAAATATATTTTCAAAAATTAAAATATTCTTAAGTATTTTAATTTTATTTCGTTAAATATTTCATTAAAAAGCTTAAGCTATACATATATATTATATATATTTGTATCGCTAATGGCTTATTTCATTATTACAATATAAAATAGTTTTCTAAATTGCATTTATTATCCCTTTTATAATTATATACATATACATAATGTAGATATTTTCTGTTATTATAAACAATTTACTAAGTAAATGAAAATTAAGTTTCCAATTATTTTATATTTATATTATATACATACAAAACACAATAAATAAAATTATAAAACAAAAACATGAAAATTTTTGATTGAGTAATGGCTTCACTTTATGATTGCTAAAAGCGTAATAACATAGAAAATTGCAATAATAGTCAATTTAAAATAAAAAAAAAAGTATACAAGTAATATCATAACAACCGTTAGCAGCAATTACAATTTACGATTTATCATTTTTATTTTCTTTTCATATTTTTGTTTTCCAATTTCTGTTAAACTATGCACACATTGGTATATTATTTATTTTTTCATTGTGAAACTATGTGTAACTTCTATGATATTGATATTTCATTAATTAGTTTATTATTAGAAAAAAATAATTAAAAATAAAATTTTTAAGTTATACGATTTTATAAATTAAATATGAACTAAAAAGTAGAAAATAAAACCCGCGAATCCGAAATATTTTTGTTATCATTGGGCCCTTAAGAGCATAGACCAATATTTGTTTTATGAGAACCACTCGATTTTAATTTTTAGTTAAATATAAATGTCAAAATATTTTCTAATATAGATAAATTAATTTTTTGAAATCACAAATTATACTGAGTTTTATTTTCTACTTTTTGATACATGTTCAAATAATAAAATCGCGATCACTTCCTCCAAACGGATTATTTTAAAATTTTGAAAGCATTTGTAATATTACTCAAAGCTAAAAATTCCGATTTTTTTAATTTGTGGGTAATGTAGTTTAAAAAAAATTTGCTACTGAAGACTGTGCAAAGTTTCAGTAAAATCGGTTGGCGGTAACTGACGTACGGATTTTAAATCAAATCATGTAAAAAAAAGTTTAATTTCCATCTTTTTATTCCACATTTACTGAATACAAATAGTTGAAAGTTCAATAATTTTTAGTCTTTTAGTCCGTTGAGTTAAAGCAAGGTTTAAGATATAAAAAAAAGTTAATAATTAGCTATTTAAACGTCCAAGATCCCTGTATTGTTAAAATAACTCGGAAGTCGTTATATCCCTAATGCAAGTGGTTAACGTGCCTAACAAAAATCATTAATAATTCTTAAATTTAACCTCTCTACATATCTCCTCGGCAATGGCGAATGCCATGTAGAATCTTCTACTTTATATTTTTTCGAATCTTTTAATAAGAAATGGGACAATTTGAAATTTCAATAACTTTTTAATTTTTTTAAAATATACATACAAACTTAAATAGTAAATATATAAATGGGGATTAATAAATTCATGAATCTAATTTCATTTTGAAAAACTATTATGGTTTAAAAATGTGTTACGAATGTCGAAAAATAAAAAAAAATATTTATGCATGCAATCTAGATTTTACAGCACTCTACTTACAGCACTCTACACTAAGGTACCCAAAAAAAATGATTTTCGTTTCTTTACAAATTGCATCATAATTGGAATAGTAAAAACTATTATTGTCGTTCCATTGCCGTTCCATAAATATTCCATTAGAGTGCCAATATTGAAGAAGCTTTATTATTTGCTACTTATCCTGCAGGCACTATTAATTAAATATTTACGTAAATTCAATATTTCTGAAAATATCTTTTAATTTCTTTAATCCTTAATGATTTTTTTTTACATTATTTAATTGTATGTTATTCCTATTTATACGTAATATCCTTGAAAGGATCAAATGAAATCTTATTTTAGTCTAGGCTGTGTTTGAATCAAAATGAAAAAATAAAAAAATAAATAAAAGGAAATATTAGATTTAGGAAGGCTTCAATAAACAGGATAGAAAATTTATATTGAGAAAAAAAAATATAGAAAAAAATATCTAATAAAGATAGATTCCAATAATAAATTTGATTTTATGAAGTCAATCAAAAATGGAAAAAAAAAAATTGGAAAAAAAAAATTCCAATTTCATTTCACGTATTTTCCCCGAGGCATTGGAAATCAATAACAGATATTAAATTCTTTTTTTCTCTCTCTCACGAATATTTGAATTCCTTTTTGTTTGATTTAGGTGCAATTTTATGTTTTTTTTTTTTTAACTTCTTTTATTAATGGTTCCCAAAGCTCTATTTCAAAATCAGTATAGTAGTATGTATACTACACATACGTTTTATTTATTTTATGGTTGTTGTCTTTAGTATACTAGGAATTTTTAATTTGATTGAGTTCTAAAAATTTAAAAGAAAAATCACAAAATTTTTATTTGATACATATACATATGTACATTATGTTCAAAATTAATATTTTAACCTTTTACAAATACATTGAAGTTTTTTTTTAACTTATTTTAATTAAGCAGCTCACGAAAGTATTGGAAAATTGACTTTCGAATTTAGTTTTAAATCTATGTAGTTTAGGTAGCTAAATGTCATAACTTTTTCATGGTCGAAATTTTTTTTTTGATACAAAATGCATTTTAGGAATTATTTTTAACTAAATCCACATTTTATGAATAAAATAATAGTAGGTAGATAAATTAAAATATATAATATATAAATGTAGTTTTACATATATAACTCCCTATCACGATATTTTCTTCATGAAAGAGAAAGAGAAAATAAATAACTTTTATAACGAATTGAGAATTATGATTGATCCTTATAGAATTGATTAATAATTTCATATTAAGAAAATTGAAGAAAATAATAACTTTTTTTTTAGAGGAGAAGTTTGAAAAATTCTATTCTATTACTATCAACTTCTCATTTATATTACAATTTTTTGTTAAATTTGTGAATGGTTAAAAAAAGTTACGAAAATACATTTTTTAACCGAAAAGATATTCATTTAGTTTCGTTAAATACACAAAACAAACTCTTTTTTTGCCGGTCAACACTTTCCTATGCAAAATGCGTTTGATGATCAACCTAACATTATCAGGATCAGGTAAATTGGAATATGTACACATAAATAATGTCAGATAGTATAGCATGAATAGTGACAATGAAATCTAAAAATCATACCCATACATACAAATATATTATGCCAAATAAGAACAAATTGTTAACTATAATAACTTACAAAAGTGAATATTTTAGTTTTCTATTCTAACTAACATCAATCACATTCTAAGGAAAATTACTCTCTTAAGCTGTATATACACTTCGTCGTGAACGTGAACATGAAAAAAATAAAACTGCAAAAAAACAGCATAAAATAATTAAAAACAAAAAAAAAAAATATCGTAAAACTTGAAGAATAAAAAATAATTTTAAATTTAACTGTTAAAAAGAACAAAATAATTATTTTTTGGTGTTTTTTTTAAAGTCCCCGATGATTGAATCGAGTTCATCGTGAAATGAAATACACCACAGTGAACAGGAAGTGTAAACGCACAATGTGAACGTGAACATGAAAAATGGTGAATTTATTGTTCACAATGGCTGTTCACGTTCGATAACATTTATCAATCTGAAAACATTTTCACCGTGAACAAAAAAAAATTCTCGTGTTTTTCTCATGGTTTTTGTGTTAGTCCTCAAACTCCTCCGAAACGGCTAAACCAATTTTTATAAAATTTTGTGTGTGTATTCAGTAGGTCTGAAAATGGGATGTAAACTATTTTTTATGGTGAACTGACATAACGCGAATGTCATAACCGCGAAATAAAAAACAAAAGTGTCATAACCGCGAAAAATGTCTTATATTTTTTTGCATAACCGCGAAAAAATATGGCAAAAAATTTAAAAATTTTCTTTTCGCGGTTATAACAAAAATGTTTCTTATAACCGCGAAACCCAAAAATTTTAATTTTTTCATTTCGCGGTAATAACAAAAATTTTTGTTATAACCGCGAAACACAAAAATTAGATTTTTTTCATTTCGCGGATATAACAAAAATTTTTGTTATAACCGCGAAATGAAAAAATTAAAATTTTTGTGTTTCGCGGTTATAAGAAACATTTTTGTTATAACCGCGAAAAGAAAATTTTTAATTTTTTTGCCATATTTTTTCGCGGTTATGCAAAAAAAAATATACGACATTTTTCGCGGTTATGACACTTTTATTTTTTATTTCGCGGTTATGTCATGTAGCAATTTTTTATACACCTTAGTGCAGGGGGGGAGAGGCAGGCGAGAGGCGTAGACGGAAGAGGTAGACGGAAGGGGAAGACATGGGGGCAGATGAGAGGGACAGACAAGAGGGCAGACAGTAGGACAGTAGGGGAAGACGATAGGCACAGACAGGAGGGGCAGAAGGGAAGGGTAGAAGGGAGGGGTGGCGGAGCATCCGGATCAGCTAATTTTCTTAGAAAATCAAATAAGCAAATTAAAAAAATTCATAACAATTAGGTATTCGATAAAATAAAAATATATGAATTGAATTTAAAAATGTCACATTTCAAAAAATATTCAGTAATATTTACATTTTCATGTTCACGTACGTGTTCACTACAACTGTAAATACGACTGCGAACGTGAATTTCAATTTCAACACACAAAAAATTCACACAGTTATTCACCGTGGAAAAATTAACAATTTCACGTTCACGTTCACGACGAAGTGTATCTACAGCTTTATGATTTAAAAATTTATGCTACGAAACTTTGCCAATATTTACATAATATATAGTTGTGACAGTTTATTTATATAATACAAAAATTCTATATAATACAAAAATCAAAATTAATTTTAATTTTTGATTTTCTATATAAATATATATTTCTTTTTTTTTTTTTTCAAATATATAACAAAAGTTTTCACATAAAAAATTTCACATAAGTGTACTTAAAAAAAAAAAAACTTTAAAAGCTCGTTATTCAGTTTAATTTCGTCAATTGAGTAGAAATTTTCATTTTTCCTTTCTTCATAAATTTCATAAATTCAAACTGAATTTGTTTTTCAACCTTTTGATTTTCCCTTTACGAACTTTTTTGTATATACTTATAAGAAAATAAAATCTCTAAAAACGTAAAATATTGAAAAAATGAAAATTTATAAGAAAATTGAGAAAAATTTTTGCAAACTTAAAATAAATTTTCCTGAAGTATTTATTATTATAAGGAAAATTTCCATAATTTTTTCCTTAAATAACATTTTACATTAACCGCATCTAAAGTAAGAAAAAAATCTTTTTTATATATAAGTATATTAGAATTTCGAAAAAAAAAACTTGGAAAAAATATCTCGAAAAAGAAAATTCTCGAAAAAAAAAACCTCGAAACCTTCGATTTGGTGTTACAGACCCTAATAGAAAATACAATGCCTCACGAAGGTTTTAGTCAATTGATGTTATCACAAACTTTAGAGTTCCGTATCTAAAATTAAATACTAATTATTAACATTAAAAGAGTCCGTATTTAAAAATTAAAATTTGGATAATTGGATTATTTCCATATCTTGCCACCAACTATTATTTTTAACATATTAATATAATAGCAGAATTATTAAAAAAATATCACTACGTAAATGAATAATAAAATTTACATAAAAAAATATTAATTCGGTTCTGTAACCTACATTTTCCTCCAAAATCTACTATCCTGTTTTAGTCACTCAATTAATATCCAAAAAACTGAAAGGACTGAAATTTTAACAAATCCATTCAATTTCCATATTTTGCAATAACTTTCTAAGAAAGCGAAGTTTTTATTTTATTTTTTTTATTTGCATAAAATTGCTTTTCATTGAAAGTTCTACTAATGACTTTGGTTTCTGGTTTTTCTTTGTAAATAATTTTCAATTTAGTTTATGTAAACTGTATGTAAGAGAGTTTATGTAGAAATTAATTGCAAATAAAAAAAATAAATAAATAAAAAGAAAAATAAGGTGAGATTCGAAAAATCAAAATGGAAACATTTTTTTTTTTTACATTTATATTTACCCTTCCCAATCCACTTGGTAGAAATTTCTTTGTCTTAGACTCGAAATTTAAGCTTCGAGAAGAATCGTTAGATTAAATTGTTAAAACCCTTATTTTATGGAGCATTTTAAAACATTGCTAAAAAACTGAATGTGTGAAGTCGATTTATTATGTCCTGTCTTTCATAGCATAAAATTTTCTAATATCTTAGCTTCTCAAAATGTCAACTATCTTGTGACATATTAAATAATTTCCTTTAGAATATTCTAAAACTTTTCGATAACGAGTTCAAGAAACTGAAACAAGAGAACTCACAAAAAAAATGTATTTACATGTATAATCTGGGTCCATCATCGAGCGGTTCTTTGACTTTTTGTGAATCTCTTGATGTTTGTAGATTAAAAAGCAAAATAAAAATATATCGAACCTATACTGTCTTAATGTCAGACATTGAAAGTTGTAATACATTTTATATATGTACCATCTTAAAATTAGACATCCACTGTAATACTTAATTACTTTCTTATGAAAAAAAAAATAAAAAAAACATATATTTTCCCGAATAACGTTTCCTTTTTATAAGAAACATTGATTTTTTTTTTTCTATCCAATTTTCTTTTAAATTTTATAAGTTTAAAGTTTGAAAAAGGTAATCTTATTTCTTATGTCAGCTTATTTGAAAAGCTTATAAAAAATAAATTAGATTTATTCACTGCGCTTACAGTTTGCGACAATATAATATTGTCTGACTAAAATAAAAGGATGAGAAATGAAAATTTGATTTCACTTAAATAACTTTGAATATATTGATGCTTAATCACGAATCAGTCAAATAGATAGTTTTTCAACTTAATGAAACAATACATTACAAAAATATACATTATATATATTATATATACATAGTGCAAGGAAAAATGGCAATGAATAATATTCAGGTTAAAGTAATATCGGGACAAAAAGCCCAGCTGGATGAAGCCTAATACGTATTTTTTTTAATTTATTAATTTATCCAGGTTTTTTCAACACTTGAAAAAATCAAATCGAAAACCAGTTACTTCAAAACTCCAGCAAATGCAAGATTGAAACAAGAGCAATGCAAGATTGATAAAGGTTCGAAAAAAAAAACAAAATTAGGATATAATTGGTGGTAAAATTTTTCATTTGGTATAGAATAATGAGGCTAATTAAGTACAAACATAATTAAGTAAATTACTATCTTTTCCAATGCGTTGAATTAAAAAATTCATCATTTTACATCAGTTTTAGTAAAATTATAAAAAAAGCAAATTCGTCGTCATCCCTGATATTAAAAAAAAAACTTTTATCTAACTCTCTTTTCTTTAATAAAAAATTAAAGTGTAGACATAAATATTAAAAAAAAGGGGTTATGGTTATTCAATATTAAAGAAAATAATTTTTTTTTTGTCTTTTAAATTTTAACTTTTAAATCAGAAAGTTTTAAGCCAAATCTGTTTTTGTAACAGATTAAATTTACTTTTCTTATAATTTTTATTTCTTTTTTTTTTTTTTGTTTTAAAAGTCTAGAAAATAAATCGAAGATTACGAAATAAATATATTTTTAGAACTCATAGCATAGACAGAGCATATATTTGTATATATAGACAATTTAATGGATTAAATTTAATGGAATAAAACTTTCCTCATTGAATTACTACTGGTAAACATATTTTTGTGGCCAATTGTTTTCAGTTCACAAAACTTGGAAGCAACTTAACAGAATATTCTACAGCTACTTGGTCATTTTAACAATTCACTAGGTTAGTTATTTTCTTGTTTCTAAATTTCAACATAGCATTATATAATTGGATGTTAAGCTAGGAACAGATTTTTATGTTAAAAAAATAAACACAACATGTAAAATTATTAAATATTAACATACTGTTGATCCGAAACATACTGTTGATCATCTGTTAATTGAAACACAAATTAACCAGAAATTAGCAGATTAGGATTTATTATTTTGTGAAGAAGAAGCTTACAGTTTGCCTTATGGACAATAAAAATTTGAAAAAATTAAATTAAAATTAAAACAACTTGAACTTAATTTCTCTGTAATTCCAGAAAATATTCGTACAAAATGGATTCTGCTACATGACCTCTGCTCTAGATACAAAAAATAAAACTATTAAAGAATTGTATCAATGAAATTTTCTTGAAATATATAACTGGTGTGGTTTGGAACAAAAAGAACCAATTAACAAATAAGAAAATGTTTCCAATGATATATTTTAAAGTTTTAGTTTAACTAAGGACAACTTCATACTTGTTTCGTCTGTATTCCTCAATACAAATACAACAGCATATTAATTTCGCCAAAGGTGTACTAAACGAGGATTATATTCCATTTTACAGTAAGTCGATCATTTTACATACCTTTAACTGAGAATTATATTAATCCATACGCCATGGTAACTCCGAGTAAATCGTATTTGAAAGTTTAGATAAAACTTTTATAACAACTGGCTAAAAAAGAGATGGTTTTTTGTCCTGTTTTTTTTACGTGTGCAGTTGTAGCAAAAAGTGTTTTTACATAAATTTCTAATAGATACCGAATTTATATTTTCTATTTAATACATTGTTGTATATTACTGACATAGCTCAGTGGAAGACTCTACATCACATTGAACACAGTGGTTAAGCAACGTCTCGTAGTGGTAGAACTTAGATGGTTGCCCATAAACAAATAAAAAAAAAACAATATATAAAAAAAGGGAAAAAAAACAAAAAAAAACAAACAAAAAAAACAAAAAAAAAACAAAAAAAAAACCAAAAAAAAACAAAAAAAACCAAAAAAAACAAAAAAAAACAAAAAAAAAAAAAACAAACGAAAATCAAGAAACAAAAAAAAACAGAAAATCAAAAAAAAACAAAAAAAAAAACAAAAAAAAATACAAAAATCAAAAAAAAAAACAAAAAAACAAAAAAATGTAAAACTTCCTTCAGCGTACAGAAATTATTTTAAAACTAACAAAAGAACTGTAAAAGTACAAACCAGGTGAAAATTTACATTTTGGAGAGACAAAATGTAATAGTTCATGAATTATCGTTGGATAGAAAAAACCAACGATAATTCATGTAAAATCACTAAAAATTTTTACCAGTGCACCTCCTACATTCAAAATTTTTTTTGTAAATTCAGTGTATTCCATATCCTATAAATAAGTGGTACAAAAAAGTGAAATAATAGTGAAGGTACAGACAAATGGGTCAAAAACTTACAAAGCTTGTGCTTCAAAATCTTTAACGCCATTCGTAGTTTAAAAAAACCCAAAAATTGCGTATTCACTAATAGAATTATCAGCTGACGATATGTTTATGAAAGATATTATTATTAACATTTGTTCCTTAGTATAATATTCGTTTTTGTTGTAAGACACATACATAATAATATTATGGATCATAAATTTAGAAAATTGTTTAGAAATAATACAAAATATGTTATGTACATACATGTTGTACACTTATATAAAATAGAATCAAAATATTCAACATTTTCTGATGATTGACCCTGTCAATTCGATATTTGACAAAGGTTTTGGTAAATTATAACATTGATATATATAAAACAAAATAAAAATTTAAAATTAATTCCATTGCAAAGAAAATGTTAATTAATTTGTACGGAATTTGTTCTAGAACTGGTAGGATAACCGGTATCTTATCCAATGATATTATTTAATTATTATTATACAAAAATACATTTAAAGTAAATATTATACAGTGTTAAAGTAAATATTATTAAAAAGTGTATTGAAAAATAGTGTTAAAGTAAATATTATTAAAAATTATAATTAAATATAAAATCACAGATCTCTATAACATAATATAAATTTTCAGAATACTTCGAATATATCGAAGTGTAATAACAAAACTACAAAAATTACAATTTATATATAAATAATATCTGGAAAAATCTTTTTTTCTGTCCAATGAAACTAATTAAATATAAAATTTGATTTTTTTTTTTATAGATTTTCAATGAAAATTTTAATTAAATAATCACAATGCAGAGAAATTTACATTATTTCAAGTTTATATAAAAAGAACAAAAAATGAAAATACATTTATTTGTACATAAGGTTTATTGTAAATAAAGAATTGAGGTTACCCTAGTTTAAGTGTCTTCAGCAAGTAATGTCAATTAAAAACTCAAGTCTATTTTATATTTTATAATACTCTTTTGAAAATGTTTTCAAATAAATTAAGTCCCAGTAAAATAATATGTACTAAAAATGTGGATAAATATATCCAAGAGGCTTCCATTTCTTTTCTAAATATATTTTTGAATTATAAGAACAACTTTTTGAAATAAGAATCAATGCCGTCAAAGCTTAAGAACTTAAGAGGAAGTACCAACATAAATAATTAGAGCGGATTTTCATATTTTTTGGCAAATTTTTTGGCAAATTTTTCTTTAACAGGACTTGCTCCGTCCCAAACATTATTGTTCATTCACAAACTCCGGACTGTTTCGTACTTTAAAATAGTATAAAACTTTTTAGAATCGGTTAAGACTAAGTGCTTAAAATCTCTACAAAACTATTTTATGACATAAAAACTTAAAATAATCTAAAATGGCTTTTCAATCCAATTTTGGAATAAAAATGTTTAGCAAGTCCTCTTAAAAGCATAAAATTTTTGTTAACAGGTTAACTTTAATTCTCAGATGTGATAGAACGAGCTTCAGAGATTCGTTTTCAGTTCGCACCTCGAAAATGTGAAATTTTCTCCCATCAAAATTGTTTTCTACAGCTGGTGGACGTTTGATTTATGTCTAAACTTCCTCTACCCATTACCAAATTCATACTTCTTTAAGTATATAAGGTATCCCACCTAGTGATTTGGTAACTATAAAAAAAGATAAAAAAGCAAACTTTTTAATGCATGTATCTTATTTAACTTAATAAAATGATCCTAACTATAAAACTTAAGTATAATCTCTAAGGTTTTCCGATGTTGCAATGAGCAAGGAATTGATAATTTCGATTTTTCTTGGATTTTATCTTTTATCGATATGGGTCTAATAGTGAAGTTTCTATTGATTGACTAATAAAAGCGTACATATTATTAAACAATATATGTATAAAAATGTATTTCAAAACTATTAAATATTATCACTATCACATTTCACATTGGTTCTCAGTCAAGTCTAGCCAGTTCCGGATTTACCTATGGGCAAATGGGGCAACCGCCACGAGCGCAATATTTTAAAAGGGCAAAAAATTCGTTCCGTGAAATAAAAGATTAGACAAAATATCGAGATGTTAGAATATGAAGAAGTTTTCGAAAAATTTGTTACAATAAAATTACGAAAAAAAATTCTAATAAGTAAATCTAACAAATTAATACATATATCTATACATTAACTTTAGTAGTATTTTTTTCATTAATTATAAATAACTTTTGGTATCATTTCGTCTGCTCAGAAATGAAATAACGTATGATATTTATACGTCATTTTATTAGATAATACCACCATTCGATTTTCCTCGTACTCTCGTACTATAAGTACAACTATTTTGCAATATTCTTAATGTTGATTAAAATGTGTTTTTTAGATGAAAATTTTACGTTACTTGATATTTTTCCATACATTTTTTTTAATTTTCAAATCTTTAAACTCAAATTACTCGAAATATACTTTTCATTATAGATCGTTTCATTTCTCAGCAGACGATTTATAGAGCGCAATTTTCAAAAACCGCCCAGGGCGCAAGGTTATGTAAATCCGGAACTAGGTCTAGCAAGTAAAACTATTGGATTATTATTCGAATATACGAAAAAATATTATTTCATTTTGCCATTTGTTTTTCACATTAAAGACCAGCTGACTAATATATGAATAAAATTGTATTTGAATGAATTTAAGCGTATAATAATAAACAAATCAAATATTTTGATTTTTAACTTTTTAAGTGAATTTTATGTTGTACCTTTATGTAATTTAATGTTGTGCATAAAATATTTAAAAAAAAAAATTACAGATTTTAGTTCACTAATTTTGTATAATAACATAACAAAAAAAAAAAAAAATAAGAAATAAAATTTCAACATATTTTCATTATAAGCTTCTCTAGAACATAATTCAAAAAAAAAAAAAACGAATTTCGTTAACGTTACGGAACCATGGTTACGTAAATCTCATTAGAGTGAAAAATTATTTCAGTATGATGATTATTTTTTTACTTTTTTTCAGTTAAAAATATTTTTTTTTTTTGTAAAAAGGATATTTTTTTGAGTAATTATTCTTTTCAAGTTTCCTTTTTTTATAACATTTTTTTTCCAAGAAATTTTTCTACGAAAACAATGCAAAACATATTTTCTATGGAATATGTATAAATCATATTTTTCTTTGGAGTTTTGAAATTTTTTTTTTCTATTAGTACGATTACGGAATAAATTCAACTTTGCATATTAATCCTTAAAGGATATCATCGAGTTAGTTTTAACATTGTATGCAATTTTGTTATTTGATCATGCATCACATATACATTGTACGTAGATGCCTACAGTTTCTGAAAACGTTTAAGCTTCTCTTGTATTAAAGGAAACGTGCAGTTCTGACAGACTAGACATTTTTGATTGGTGACAACCCAGATATTATTTTAAAATGAAAATTCAAAATTTTAAATAATTTTTCTTAACTGCTATTTGCAAATAAAAGTCGTCTTGACGTAAAATTCCTTAAAAGTATGATTATTGAGAGAAATAGCCCTAATTAGATGCTATAAAGCCGAAATCCTATTTTGATAACAGCATATACTTAAGGGTTAAAAAATATAAAATAATAATTTTTTTTATACATTGGTAAAGAGATAATTTTAATATTAAGGAAGGATTTAATCAATGTGTAATGGAATTTCTAATAAAAATTAAATTTTTTTTATTTTTTTCTTCACTCATCAAAATCAAATAATTTATGTAAAAGAAATGTATAAGCGGTTCTGTATTTCTTGCTATATATAATGTAAATTGAAAAAGAATAAAAACGATATGTAATATTATTTACATAAATAAATGTAAATTGGATGAAATTATTAGTCCTAATTTAAAAAGAAATCAATTTAGCTACTTCTTAGTAGAAGTAAACTGTGCTTATGAAGGGAATTTTTAATTAAATTTGACGGTTTCTTATTTTGCATATATGTACTTCTTTTACATTTTGAATTGAAATAAATTGAATTCGCTTTGTGAAGAAAAATGCGAAATTTTTGCAACATAAAATTACAAATTTTTTGCCAATTTTATTTGTTTTCCTAAATTTTTCCATAACTCGATTAGAGATCATTATTTCGTAAAAATTATCGTTGTTCCTGAATAAATGAGAACATTTTATTCAAATTGCACAGAGTGTTTTAAAGCACACATTGAGCTTGTTTTTAAATTTTTATTTTTTTATTATTATGTATTTACTGTTTCAAATTGATATTTGGAATATATTTTGAAAATTCACTTTATCCAGTTCAAACAAAAATATTAGAAATTAGAAATTTTTTTTGTGTGAAATTAAGGTCTGATATGAAAATTTATTTTATATATTTTTTCTTAATTTGAAGTTCTACTTGAACCATATTTGACCATTTGAAGTAATAAACGTTCAAAGGTACAACTAACCCTGTATAATTTTTTTTTTTGAATTTTTAGTTTATATACATTAGTTCCAAAAAAATTAATTTAGGACCAGGAAATCAGAACCATTTTCCTTTTCTTCTCTTTTTAATTTAAAATCTTCAGATCTATTCTAAAAAAAATAAACACAAGAAAATGTTTCATTTGTTAATAAAAGATGCGTTTTGAAAATGAACGTCACATATGAAGTTAAAAAAAAAAAAAAACAGAAAAGAAAATTCATATAAAAGAGCATCAACTCTTAAAAGCATTTTCATTGAAGAAAATATATTAATGGAAAATACGTAAAAAAATAATTATTATGAATGGGAATTTAGAATGAAAATTGTTTTTTCTTCTTTTCCGTAAAATTAATTTTTTTTTTGAAGTAAAAATATGCATGAATAAGAACTTTTTTTATATATACATTTTTTTTTTAAATCAAATAAAAATGAAAAATATTAAAAAGGATTTTTCCATTTTTTTTTTTTTTATTTGCAAATTCTTTTCGTTTTTCATTTTCATTTTCATTTTTTTTTTTTTTGAATTTCCATAATTTGCGAAAATAAATACAGAAAAAAAAAATCTCTCATAAGTAAATTGAAATTACTTCATTAATTGAATTAATTTTTTTTTTTTAATTTTTCAAATCAAATTCACATGAGTTTTTTTTCGTTTTTTTTCTATATATAGACACTTTTGAAAATTACTTAGAAAGATTTACATTTTTGTTACTTAAAAGAGGATTTTTTTTCTTCTTAAATTTGTTTGTGTCTAATGAGGCCAGGTTAATTGAGAAAATTTAGATTTGAAAAAAAAGGTAAAAATTCTTTATTCAAAATTTATTCTGTGGGTGTCGAAGAAATGTTAAAGTATATGATGTGTACTAATTTTCATTTAAACTAATCACCAGATAATTTAATTTGTATATATTTAAAAAGAAATTATTACAGAGAATTTTGAAAATTTTTATTACTCATTCGAATTTTCTAATTCGTCATCGTTATTAATCATTCAATTTAGTTATAGATTAGATTCATTTATGAATTAAAAATTTCTTCATTGCCTTCACAAAATAGAATTTGAATAATAAATTTCTCAATTCAAATTCTAACTAATCGTAAATTTAATATATATAAGATATAATTGGCAAGCACGCCATTGTTGGTTTTATATCGCTTTTATATCGCTTTTATACATCATTATAGAAACATTGTTAGTTATTAATATTGAAACAATAAGTTGTATATTGACACTGCCATTTCAAAGCTAAGCACAAAATATTTTAGACTTGGCCGGAAGGTTTTAGAACGTCGTGCCATGTAAATTATTAAGTACGTATTGGCGATTTCTTCCCAACTCAATAATTTTCACAACACAGATTGAACAATGTTAATTTAAATTTGATATAGTCTAAAAAATGAACGAAAACTTTAGACACTTTTTTTGATTTTCAAAGTTATGTACAATTTCTAATATGAAAATTACCATGTTTTACAGAATACAGACAAGAATTTATATTTTCCTTTATGCAAAAGTTTAATGAATTACTTATAAAATGTAAAACATATCTATTTACTTCTTTTTTTTTCTCTTAATAAACAAATTTAAACATGTCATATATGATCAAATAGATTTCCTACCACACATGTCCTTCATCATTTCCAATGTTATTTCTATGTAAAGAATTTTTTATTTCAAACAATAGTCTGACATTTTATTTGTTATATGTGTCTGGTAAATATGACAGTAATTATTATATTTTTAATTATCTAAAATAAGAAGAGAAAAATATGTATCTTGAAAATGGTAGGAGTTGTAGTGCTTATAGTATTATTCTGGTAGAATGGGAATCCGATTTAAATATATTTCTAAGATTCTAGAATCAAAGCATAACTAGAATCATAGTTTAGTACGAAATCAATTCGATATTAATTTATTTGATTAATTATAGGATTCAATCCCATTCTAGTTACGTTCGAACGGTCGTACTGTAAATCTATTATCCAATTAATTATTTTTTTTGTTGATAACGGAAAAAAATTTTCCGAAAATCTGCATTTTTAATGGCATAAACTCTCATTTGAATTTTTGTGATTATTTAAATTAAAGTTATAAACATAAAAAAAAAAATTTTGAAAAATAAAATATTACTTTGAAATTCCTTTTATATTACAGTTGGAAAACAAGGAAACAAGAAAATTCCAACCTGCTTAAAAACGGTGAATAGAAAATATATTTTATTTCTTCATTTTTTGTAAATAACTCCCCTTTTTCAGGAAATCCGGTTGGCACGGTATAAAATCAATTATGAATATAAGTTAATTAGTGTCAAGAAAATATGGAATAAATTAAGTTAATAATATTTTAATGAATATAATATGGTTAATGTTCATTATTTTTTTTAGATAATTAAACTACATTAATATTTCATTTCAGTTTAAATGTAGAAAAATATTTCATGAGATATATATTCATATATCATTTTGCAGAATTATATCATATTATAAATGATATTTTTATATTTACAGAAATGAAATATACAGAATAACACAGTAAGTAGTACCTAATAAAATCTTTTCGATAAAAGTTCTGTAATTTTGCATTTTTAATGAATTATCTGCAAACTGGAAATAATTTTCTCTAAGAATTTCAATTTAAAGTTTGCAGAATACGATATGTTAAGTTAACAAAAAAAAAATTAACTGAAACGAATAATTTTTTTTATGTATTATTTTGAAAGTATTTAATTTTTCTCTGTTAACATAAAAGGATAAAATATAGAATATAAAAAAAAAAAATTCTTCTATAATTCATATTAAATGAGTAGATTTTTTGTGAAGACATTTCGAATAGATGCATTTATGCACAATGTAGGTAAGTATAGAATTTCAATATTTAGCATCCTTCATAGCAATGATCGTTTCCAAAGAAGAATATTGTCATTGTTGTGGATATTTATAACAAATTAAGGAAAATGAAGGACCGGAAAGCCTTCATAATTCAAATCTAAGTACTCTATAAAACATAATCAAAAAGAAATAATATTTTTATGTAACAAGTTATTTTATCCCATTGAAGTAAACTTTACACTCGTCTGGTTTAAGTCAATTAAAATGAAATTTTACTTCAAATATTAAAGGTTCTTACTAGGCAGTTTATATGTTGTTATTTTTTAAGGAACAGATCCATTACGTGCAGCTACATTATCATAGGATGATCAGTTTTAAAAAAAGATAGAACATATATATAAATAAAAGAATGAAACTTGAAAACAAATTTTTATTCTAAATAATTAGGGATTTTTTACACGATTGTGTAAGAAAAAACAAAATTTGCATATAAGATAGTTCATAAGACACTGTAGTTAGGAAAAGAAACACAATAATTAATGAAAAAATGTTGAAATTATTGAAAAATTGAATTATCATTTAATCAAAATGTATAAATAATAATGTGATATACTTATAAATACACCGTAACAATATTAATAATAATAATTATAATTATAATAATCAAATCTATCATATTTTTAATTTCCATATGTTTTACATCAGAAACTTATAAATATTAAAATAATAAATAATTTTTCCACAATATATAAGTATCATTCAATATTAAGCAAAGCAAAATAAAAACTTGTAAATCATGATATGATCCTTGAATAAAAAAAATTCGAAAATTATGTTTCAGAACAAAAACAAAAAAAATAAATTAAATCCTTTTTTAATCAGTTATACACAATGATTATACCCAGTAATAAATTTTAATGTCAAATGCATTAAAATTAATATCATTTAATTTTTTTTATTTTTTCCTTTTACACATACATTATTTATGGAGTCATCATGTGATGTTTTCTGTTGTACACAACATAATATATACACAGACAGACCCATCAGCAGAAAGAAGCAGCAGTAGTTGTCCGTAAAAATGTAAAAATATATTTATTTTTTTTTATTTTTTTTTTTGCATAATCCATATCCAAAAACAAACTGTAAAAACATAATCTCCTTCATTAATTACATTGTTGTTTATTTTGCTTGTTTATTTATTTATTTTAATTTTTTTTCATTCTTCATTTCATTATAAACCTCTCTGCAGCAAATTTTTTTTTTTTTTTTTTCAAGATAGATACAGAAAAAGAAAATTGAAAACAGAGTCAAGTTGAGTATGAAAAATATTTTTGTATATTCATTCATTATAAATACGAAAAAAAAAATTAATGTTGTTCTTGTATTTTTATTATTCTTGTGTTTCACTCTTTATCAACAAAAAAAAAAAAAGTATCTAAAATAAATTTTCGTTTCAAATTTCAATTGATTTCATTTTTATCCAGGTACCATCATTTAACATTCATTTATTTATTTTTTTTTAGTTTTGTTTATGTTTTTTTTATTATTATTATTGTTTGTTATTGATGTTTTTTTTTTTTCTTACTTTGAGAGAACTCTGAGAGAGAAATGTTTGTAACATATTTTTATGCTTGGTGTTGTTCAATTCTGTTGTGATTCTTCTTCTAATAAAAATATAAACTAATAATAATATTCTCAGATACTCTCTCTCCGATTCTCAATGTTCCTTTTTTCAATCAATATTTTAATTTCTCTCTATTCGCATTTCATTCTTTTAACTTCTTTTTTTTTCGATATTTTTACAACACTCAAAAGTTGTAAGAAAAAAAACTAAAAATATGAATAGTAAAAAAAAACATAAAATTTAATAAAAATATTTTGGTTATAAAATTGAAAGCAAAATGTTATTCTCATTCAGTAATGTCGTGACTGTGTTAACTTTCCATTTATCTTTATAGATGAAAATTTTTCTAAAATTTTTCATAAAAAAAAAAAAAAGATATAATTTTTTTTTTTTTGATTTTTTACAAGAAAATAAAATTATATGTTTTTCTTAAATAGTAAAAGAAAAGAATTTTCTTCTTTCCTTGCAACAACAACAAAACGAAAATTGTTAGAAAAATAGAGGAAAAAAATTTTTTTTTACTTACAAAAAAATAAAATAAAAAAATAATAAAATTTACAATAGAAAATGTTTTTAACTATTAATAATAAAAAATTCAGATATAAATATCTAAAAATATTAATAAAAAATATTAATAAAAAAAATTTTATTTATTTTTATAAAAATTGTGAAAAATTAAATTATTTATCGTGACAAAATAAAACTTTTTTTTATGTTTAAGAAAAAATAAGAAAAAAAAAATTAATAATAAAAAAAAAATAAATCACCGAAATAAATAAAAAAAAAAGAAAAGTCACTTACTTAAATTGGTACAAAAAAAAAACGAGAAAAAAACAAAAAAAAAAAAAAAATAAAGGAAGAAGTATCTAAAAAAAAAAGTTTTGTGCGGGGGTTTTTTTTTTAACTTTCTCTCTCAACAGCAGCAGCAGTGAAAGAATTTTCTTGAAAAGGGAGAAAAAAAAAAAATAAATAAAGTAATTTTTATTTTTATATGTCTTTTTTTTTGTTGGTTTTTAATTAAAATCAATTTAATTTGTTTTTTTTTTTTATAAAAATAAAGAAAGCAATAATGAATGAAAAATGAAAAGTTAATTTTATTTATAAAAATTAAAAAACATTTTTTTTTAATTTTTCAAAAGAGCAATAAAAATTTATGAATTATTAAAAAAAAAAAAATGTAAAATAAATTTTTTTAAATAAGTATAAAATAAAAACTAAAGCAATATTATTAAAAACTACAAAAAAAAAGGTGAGATAAAATGTTTTCAAAAAGTAATTTAATCAAAATAAATTCAAAAAAAAATATTTGTTTTTCTTGTAACGAAGTGAACCTCTACAGGTTGTTACTTTGACACTTTGTCTAGAATTTATTTGTGAGAATTTTTGAAGCGCCGTATTCATTGTGAGATTTGACGAATATTATTAAACTTAACTGGAAAATCCTAATATCATTTTCTAATTTAAAAGAATAAAGAAATTTTTAGAATTAATTATTCGCATTTGACATTTTATCAAGAATTTAAGAATTGTAATGAAATTTTGGTTGATTATTTTTACGAATCGAATTTAATTGCTGCGTTCAATATGCATGGGCCAGAAAATAAAATTATTTTAGTCTAATACCTATTTTCTATTTTTGTTTACAACCGAAAGAAATGGATAATAACATTATTTTTCATGCAATCTTCGTCCCGAATTCATTTTTCATGGAGGATCCTCTTAAAACGAAAAAATTTCTGTCACTAATTTCCAGAATGGGATATGTCCAAAAAAAATTATTAACTTTAAATTAACTTTAAATTAAAAAGTTTTCTAGTTGGTTTAAAAATTAAATTTTTTTGCAGAATGTGATTTAGGCTCGTCTATTGCCGCAAATTTGCGTTGCTTAGATATGCTCATTTTATGTACTTAATAATGTTAAATAAAAGTATGACGAATCTTGGCAATTTAGATAAGAGCTCTACTTAGAGTAGTATAATAACTTTTTTTATTTGTGAAACATTTTGGTCTTCGTGAGCCGATAAGCCCAATGAAAATTATGAAATAAATAAATAAATAAAATATATAGAAATTTCTTCTTTAACACCACTTAAAGCTTCTTAAGATTTTTTAATATTGTAAATTTAATTCATATAAAAAATTTATTTTAAATTTTTGTTGATATGCACTTCTTTTTTCCACTTACAGCAAATTTAATAAAGAAACTTTAAATAACGTCACAACTATACTACGTTTCGTTGATTTATTATATTTTGAAATTAGACTAATTTCATGTTTTCACAGTACAGTCAAATTCAATGTGTTTTGTTTTCCATTCAGTTTTACTTTTGATATTATGAATATTCATTTTAAATTATAATTTTTCTTTAGTGATTAACTTTAATAACTTTAATAAATTCTTTTATACCTATTTCGAATTTTTAGGAACTTTAAGAATATTTTTGTAAGTTCTTCATAAATTGGAAAATTGATTCTGGTTTTGGTTAGACATAAAGCTAAATTAAGGAATACTTTCCGCTTATTATTGAAAGAAAAAAGAAATTAGAGCCAACAATTCAAAGTGGATCTATTTCAATGTCCCTTGAATGACCAGGCAAATATGGTCAATGTTAAACAGTTGTAAAAGAAATATAAAAGATTAATAAACCAACATAATAAAAAACAAATTATAAATATTTCATAACTTAAAAAAAAAAAAAAAAATGTTTCTCTTATTGCAAAACTAGTTTAACATTATCCGCATTACATAAAAATATCAGAAATAAAATATAATTTATATTTTTATTTTTTTTGAATAAATTTTTTTTTTTATATTTATTACTGAATTGCCTTAAAAATTATAAATCTTTTGAGTAAAAAAAAAAAAAAAATTAATTCTCAAATCTATGTAATTTTTTTCTTCAAATTTGTATGAATTTTTTTTTTTTTTTGTAATGAATATTACAAACATGATTTTCCCTTCTATGTTCTATTGCATTTTTATAATTTTTATTTTCATATAGCAAAATAGTAGTGAAAAATGGAGCTCTCTGGTTATGACCTAAATTTATTTGAAAAAAAGAAGCAGTTTTCAAAAAAAATACGTGAAATTCATTTTGAAATCTCTGACAAAAAAAAAAAGAAGAAAAACATACACAGGATTTAGCGCAGCACAGTAAAAAAAAAATCTTATTTCACATATAGGTTTTGTGGAATAAAATTCATACATGCATTATTGTATTTATATATTTAAAGGTGGTAAGAGTTCGTCGGTATTGAGTCAAAACTTCTTAACAGAAACTACTAGCATTCTAAAATTCATTTTATGGGTTTTCATTATTCGGAATTATTCTATAAATCTTTGATATTACATTCTTAATCAACTACCGCGGTATCTCTTCATTTCCTTATGCTATGTGTTTCACTAATTTTTATTCGTGTTAATTTATTTTCAAAAATGATTTACATTTTATTTTTACTGCCACTAAATGTAAACAAGGTAAATTTCATTCATGTTACTGATTCGGTTAAACGAAATTCTCTTAGAACAATTTATTAACTCTTTTTCAACTGTCCTGGCGCGAACAAAATACAAATTACGCAAATGGTTAAACAAAAGGTAAAAAAAAATTCTCCAGTTCCGATAGTAGTCAACCAAATGTCATTAAAAGAGCCTAAAATCGTCTAGGGAAAATAATCCTTCCAAAGGTATACCAGCTTCGTGCAAATCGGTTCATTGCGTCAGAAGCTTATAAGTTGCATATATAAATTTATAAAATTTATTTTCTTAAAAAAAAAACCCCATTTCTATTAGTAAGTTTTTGCTCAACACCAACGACAAGTGAACTATTAACAACTTTGAAAAAAAAAAAAAAACAATTTTTCTTTTGCAATTTCCATTTGCTTCTTCACATTATTCACAAAAACATGTTAACATTTTTCGTTGGTTTAGAACTCTATATTCAAAAATGCTGCATCTTCTTGAAAAAAAAAAAAAAATAAACAAACCAAATGTGCACACATAGGTACTTGATTTTCTTTTTATGGTTTTGCTATTTATTTTTTTTGTTATTATTATGTATATTTTGAATAGAGGAAAAACATATGGAAGAGAAATTCATTGAACCGCGCGCGTTTTCATTGCATGTCAGGCAAAAAAAAAAAGAAAAAAACTAAAAATCATTATGAATGAAAGTTATTCGGAAATATAAATAATTTTTTTCATTTTATAAATAAAGTTTTTTTTTTCTTGTGTTTTTTAAATTAAAATTTACGCACAGATTAGCGCTGTCTTGAGCGCGGTGAACATTTGATTCGAATTTAAAAATTCTATTTTATTTGTAAAGAATATATGTACACATTAATTTTGCTTATTACTAAAGTTTTTTTTTTCATTTTAGAATAGAGTATTTTAATATTAGCACAAGTGAGCAAGTAATTAGATAATTGTATATTAGATATAGACTGTATACTTGTTGCTATGTTTATTGTTAAAATAGAACAAGTGTATGACGTTATCAAAATTCATTATTTGTCATAACAAGGAAAAATAGCTAATAGTTTTACTTTTTAATATTGAAGACATATATGATTAATAGCAATATTTGTAATAAATATTTCAGAAACCCGTATTGTATAAAAAAAATATTTTTTGTTATTTATTTTTCGCTACAAAAAACAATTAAAATGATAATTTTCAAGCAGCAAATTTTGCTACAATTCATTTGCTATATATTTTTGGCCGAGTTATTATTTATTTAATAACAAATTCAAGTTTTTAAGCACATATTAACAATATAGCAGTTTTAGTTATAACTTTATAGCTGGTTATTATAGCTAATAATAATAGAGAATTGTACACTGAAAAAACAGATACATCAGGAATCATGTATATACAGCCAAAACAATGTATTACCTTACTGTATATGTGATTCAAATCGAACTAGAGCGGATGATTTATCATGATATGTCATATAACAACGAAAAATACCTGGTACTTTTAGTTTTCAATATATAATCTTTCTATTCATATCGCATTGAAAAAATCCTTTTGTATAAAAAAATATTTTTTGTAATTTATTATTCAGTAGAAAAACCAAAATTAAAACTATAATTTTGGAGTGGAAACTTATGCTACATTCCTTTGCTATCCATTTTTGAATCAGTTATTATATAAATTACATAATGAAAGAGAAATTTTGAGCACATGCTGTCAGTAAATAATACAGTTTTAGTTTTACTCTATTTTCTACCTGATTTAATTCGAGTTTTTAGTGTATAATACAATTTTTTACACTTAGGGAATAAAAGTGATTTTGGCGTTATTACTGAATTATATTAATCCTCATTAAGTCAAAAGTTTATTTATAAATTTCATTTACCGATAGAGTTTTATTTTAAGATTAAAAAATATTTGCGAAGAAATTGCTTAATTCTTTTCTCAATTTTATTTATTGTAGGCAGTGTTGACATTTAATTTGATTAAAGTAATAAGTAAGATCAAGAAATAAATCTATAAAAAGATAGAAAACTATCAAGCTTGTAGTGAACTTTCATTTTTTTGATTTTCATTTTTTGTGTGGAATGAATTTCTCTTATTTATACCTAATGGTTATGTCATTTAACGTAAGCGTCATTTCAACTCCTTCTTCTATGTCATTTTATTGTGTGTAACTATTACTTTCATATTTATATAAAATTTTAAAATCTAGGTTGAACTCAATATAAATGTCACTGAATGTACCATTTTTAACACGGGTTATCCAAATTTACCAATGAAATTTTTTTTCCCGCTTTCTCTAATATTACAAAAAAAAGGAAAATTTTATTTTATACATTTTTATTTTATTTTGCTTATTTATTTTTTATTCAATTTTTTACGTATACAACATTATTTTTTGTGCAATTTTAATGCAATAACAAAAATACTCTTTTTTCCTGTTTTTGATTTGCAAAGCTTTATCTTAAAGTTTTTTTTTTTTTTTTTTTAAATCTCATTTACAAAATAATACTTTATTTTGTTTAAAAAAATATGTATTCAATATAAATTTAAATTTAATTTGTAAAAAAAAGATAAAACTACTTATCGTAAACCTAGTTAAGTCTACATAACAATATACATTTTTAGATTTCTATTTACATTCACTTTTCGTTTTTTTTTTACATTATATTATTTTGCATTATCCTATGTGTACACAAAGTACATACATTAGATAATAATTATATTTATTCCAATTCCCATGTAAATTGTATGTAGATCTGTTGCAACAAATAATGCATTTTAAACTTTATAAATGCAATAAAATAAGTTTGTGTCATCCTTTGCAATTATTTAACTTGTTCTGTACGTATACCTGTTCTCAAATTTATGTTTTTCTTTTGATTGAAAAAAATTATAGTTGGGCAAACTTTTTATTAAAATATGTACATACAAAGTTGGAAAAGTTGATCCTTATTAAATAAAATTTGTTATTCTATCTAGAATTTTCGCTTTATTTTTTCGTTAATTTAGAAAATTTTATCGATTTATGGAGGAAACATTAAACTAGTCGAGATCGTTTCTAATTTTTTGTGGAAGTTGATACAATTTTAGTGTGTAGTATAATGTTGGAAAACTTTTGGATTAGATAAGACTTAGACTGAGACTTAGATTAAACATGCGCTTTCAACGTAGTGGCAGAACAGTTGTATAAACGTTCAACGTTCAATCTCCTATTATTTTCAAATTTATTTTCAAAATAAAAAAAATTAACTTGCTTGTCTATTAACTTTTTTGAACGCCGGGCTGCGATCGCGTACCGCCTTCGCCGCCGATTGCAAATAATAAACAATAAGATTGAAATATTTTGTGAAATATAATATACAGTCATATCTCATGCAATTTGCTTTTGATATCTTTGGTTTTTATTAGAGCATTTTTTTTACTTCGTCTTGAAATATACAAATTTATTAGTAAAAAATTGCATAATGAACTCGTTTGAAAATTAGCTTTAAGTGCCAGCCATAAAGTGTCGGATAGTCTGTGCTGAAAATCTTGCATTTTTTATTGAATACACAATAACTCGTCGAAAAATATATATCAAATGAATTGTAACAAAATTGGCTATTCTAAAATTTTAATTTTTATTATTTTTTTTTACACAATAATAATTTCTGAAATAATTGTGACAAATATTGCTATAATCATACGAACAGATATATTAAAAAGTAAAACTATTATCTTTTTTCTTGCTATGACAAATAGAAAATTTTGGTAACATCACCCACTACTTCGATTTGAAGTACATACATAATAGCAAAAAATATACAGAAAATATAGATGCCGCACCTATCTGTTTTTTCAGTTTTATTTTTTTAATTTCCTTGTCCTAATTTTGTAATCTTAGAACTTGACCTTTATGTTTACATAAAATACAACGAAAAATTTTAATTAGAATTATTTTTAACTTTTTTATAAATTCACCTGGGATAGACTTGTTTACAAAAAGAATTGTTACTGAAATTTTAATCACCATATGGCACCAATGATTTAAAAATTACATTAGATTTTTAGACATATTCAAAAACTGTATACAGTCTATCTCTATGCGATAAAAATTAACACTCAGAAAATTTAGAATATCTAAATCTGAACTTATTGATTATTAAAATCGCCCACAGTTATAAATAATAACAACGGAAAACTTTATTCAGAATAAAATAAAAATCCATGTCCATTTGGCATGTGTGTTAAGGATTGGAATCTGGATAATAAAAAATTAAAATTATAATTTTTTTATTTTAATATTATTATAATTTTCTTCTAAAATACATTTTTATTTTTATTTTCAGATTGTATTAATATTATTTTGGACATCATCAAAACCACAAATTGCATCACCATGGTTTTTGAATACATACTACAAAAAGAAAAGAAAAAAATAAATAAAAAAACGTGAAAATTTAAAATGAATAATATTAAAAAAAATAAGTATAAATTAAAAAAAAATATTGCTAGATATTAAAAAATAAAAAATTGAATAAGCAATTTTTGAAATAGCAATTTTATAATTTTTTTTTTTTTTGGTTTTTCTCAAAGTGATATTTATAATGTGTTCCTTAAAAATCTCAAGTTCACAATTTGCCAGCTGCTGCTGGATTTTCCATTATTTTCACTTTTACTTAATAGCATTCATTTCAAATAACAATTTGATAATAGTTAATGCAATTCAATGGGATCATACGGTTGATTTAAATGATGATTATCGCCTTTTATGGACAATCAATAATCAGGAAATAACATTTGAAGTTCAAGTTAGAACTTTGGGTTACATAGGTTTCGGATTTTCACCGGATGGTAATTTGATGGGATCAGATATAGCTATAGGTTGGGTTGACAAGGGCCAAGCACATTTTCAAGTAAGTTCATTCAAAGTGTATTTTTATAAAATAACCTGTACTTAATAATAATGTATATAATATGTTTCGCAGTATGTTTTTAATTGTTATTGTTATCTATTTAATTTCATATTCAAAAAATTTTCGAAATAAAATTTTATACCGTCAGTGTTTATCCTTAAATTTATATAATTAAACCTAAAGATATTATTGTTGAAGTGAATGTATAAAGTACAATACTTTAATTTGTTTCGTTAGTCGAGTTTCAGTTAACTTTGACCCGCCTGAAACTATCTTATAGATACAATTTTCAAATTATAGAACAATGAACAAATTTATTTGAACTAGAAATAGTCTTCACATTTTACAATATTAAATGAATTAAAAAAAAAAAAATCTCATTATTTATACACCAGTTATTTTTATAATTTCTTGGCCACAATATTCTGATAATTCTTTATGGAACAAATTTTGTTTTTCGCAACAACCGGATGTAATCAAACAATTATTTCGGTTTTATCAACATTTAAAAAATATTTTAATTGTTTTCAATTGAATTTTAATATTAACATTTTTTTCCACTTTTTTTTTGTTTAATAAAATAGTTAAATATTATATGATATAACCATATGAAGAATGCATATAATATATATTTTCTGCAGTTAAACAGAAGTTACCCAAAAATATTTCTGTGCGTAAATAATAATCCTAATTGTTCTTGACATTTATAAATTATATACATAAATATAATTTAAAAGAAATGTATTTAAATTTTTAAAGCTTGATATTATAGATTTTTTTTTAAACAGAATTCTTGGAATTGTATGACAGGAAGTTGTTAAAGCGCCTTCTACTTTTGTACTACTTTTATACTACTTTTGTACTACTTTTGTATACTATAAATCCAAAAGGCGATCTTCAAGAATTTCCTTATTTTAATCTTCCTGTATTTTGTTTAATAATCCACTGTAACATAGTTTTTCCCGCTCAACCTTAATTCATTACCCCAGAATTGAGTGAGTCATATATATATTTTTTTTCATACTAGTTTTGATAACAGAACAGTTTTGTTTTTTAATTTAGAACCATCTTCAAATTATAACAAAAATCAAATTTATTCCTGATTGTGGTATTTAACCCACCAAAATTGTATACAAAAATAATTGAATTAAAAAATTTATTTTTTTCATAGGATCGTCACGTTAATAGTGATGGTGGAGCTGAACCAGTTTTAGATCCATCACAAGATTATATTTTATTATTAGGCTATGAAAACTCAACGCACACAGTATTTAGATTTAAAAGAAAATTAGACACATGTGATGAAGCATATGACATTCCAATAACAGTAAGTCGAATATTATATGTTTATCTTAATTAGAATAGTATAAATAAATAATTAAATAAAGAGTTAACAAAATAGTGTAAATTATTGACATAATATTTTTCCATTCAAATTTTTATAAAAGACCTTATTGTGCAGCTATAATCAAGAATTTTTTTCATTTCACATTTTTCAAGAATTGTATAGTTTAGTAAATTTGATAAGATTAAAATTGTTTTAGTAAGTAGTTCGTTATAATAAACTCTAAACAAAAATATGAGGCTTTTTATTTTGAGTGAATATAGAAATAAAATTTCTTAATATATTTAGCTAAAAATATGGAAGGTTTTTAGCTTGCTTTTTCAGATCAAGAATTTGATTTAATCTTTAGTCTAATCTACGATAAAAAATCATTCATTAAAACTTTAATTTGTGTAAAGAAAATATGAAATAAAAAATTTGAGAACATAGTCTCAACGTAAGCAGCTCTTCATTGAATCGGGTGTCGATACGCAGTCGATTTGTCAGTCAGTGTGGGGGGGGCAGATAGACAGTTAGTGTTACATTATTTTTCTGGAATTTTTTTTTTTTTTATATTTTCAGTGAAAATACAGAATTTGGTTTATTTATTTTTTTTTATTTTTTTCCCATTTTCCGATTTATATTAAAATTTTTATTACATTATTCGGGAACTATGTATATTTATTTAACTTTTTGACCTACATAAAATTAAATTTTTTTCTTTTTGTTTTTTTTTTGTATGTACACATATATATAATGTAATTTCGGGTGAAATGAAAATTTTCAATAATAAATCATTCAAAATCCTCTTTTAATTAAAAAAGACAAAATGAGAATGTACATTAATGTGCATATATACAATATATAGAGATGTCTTTATATGTACACATTTTTATTAAATGAATAATGTCCTCTGATTTGATGTACGTGAAATTAAAGAGAAAATTTATTCATCGCATCACTGGAAAAGTTAAAAAAAGAAATAACAAAATAAAAATCGATTTTGAAATCGCAATGGATGATATTTTTATTTTGGTTTAAATTTTTGTTTTTTTTTTTTTTGGGAATATGGGATAATATCTCTAACAAAGTGATACTATCAAATGTTTTTGTTTTTTTTTTTGTTGAGGTGCTCAATTGAGCAATAAATTTTAATTAAAAGCTGCTGAAATAGTTCTAATTTTTAAATTTTTTTTTTATATTATAATAATTAATATTATAGACATAGTGTAATATAGAGTTTAATAAAGAAATAGTGTAACATAGAGATAATATAACAGATAGTGTAATATAGGGATACTTGGACAGTGGATATAGGGGTATTTGGATAGCGGATAGGGTCAGATTAAAAATGACAATATTTTATTAATAATTATGCAATAATTTTATATTTCATATATTAAGAAGTAATTTTTTTCGTATGTCTGTTATAATGTTTTTTAAATTGTCTTTATAAGTTGTGAATAATCTTAGTGTGAATGAAGAATTTATTGTGATCCACAAATGTTTCGAAATTATATTTTCAAGTTCTAAAGTTCCTTGGATTTTTAAATTTTGAAAAACTGTATCATTCTCTAAAAGAATATTTAGCGAAAAAAAATTTACTGTAAATTATTTTTTTAATTTAATATGTTCCATAACACAGTGGTTTCAAACAAGCGTCATTGAAAGAAATTGTGTACAACTCTTGACAAGAAATGTGGATTTCTAAATCGTTTTACTTGTTTATTAAATTATATTTTCACATTGATCGCTTTAAAAACGAAGTAATTTTTATTTTTGGCCCGCTAACACAAATTAAGCACTAAATGGTAGCATTTTTCCCTTTTCCAAAATTCGACGAAAAATAATTCGATTGAAATTTAGGATTGTTGACCTAATCTAAAAAAATTGTTTTTGAATTGCACAAATTCAAGTTTTTGTAGCAGAAATAGGCACAAATTAAGCACTAAATGATAGCATCATTATTTTTTCGAAATTCGAATCCGGCCAGGGAGACCCCTTGACCCATGTTCGAAATTCGAAAATCAAAGTTTCTCAAAAACCAAACGAGCACAAATGCTACTTTTGTGGCATTAATAGTCACAAATTAAGCACTAAATGCTCAATAATTGCGACATCGCTTACAAAGAATTGTCCGGCTGAAGAGCCTCCACCCAATTATTTATATAGAATATATTATATTCATGAATATAATTATATATAAACTCATTTTAAATTTTTATCCTTTTTTCGACAGAATTTTTGATAATTATATATTTATAGAGATATTTATTTTTTTTGTGTTTTTGCTAATTTTTTCTATAACTTTTTATTATTTTTTTTTTGACAGAATGATACAATGAGAATTGTCTATATGTATCATAAAAATGAACCATACCGTGGTTCCGTTATACCGGGCACATTGCCAAATCCATTAGAAGCATTTAAAGAATATCGTCCATTATATTTAACACAAAAATTTCAACCAAAACAACCACAACACAATGATTATCGTAGCCGGATATTAGAGTTACGTAATGAAGATGTAAAACTACCCGATGGTGATGATACACTTTTTTGGTGTAAAATGTTTAAATTTGATGATATTAATAGAAAACATCATTTGATTCAAGTAAGCAGAAATTACTTTTTTATACGAGTATATGATAAAATTTTATATGTGTAAAAAATATATATTTAAAAACATAATGATAGTGTAAAATGATAGTTTGAAGGTGATGTTGGCAGTAAAATATACACATATTAAATTAAATTGCCAATTGGAAAATTGATTTCAGTGCATATTATATATATATTTATTTAGTTAATAGATTAAAACTTTATTGTCGAAGGAGACAAAAGTGTAAAAGTATATACTATGCGAATAAGGGCAGGTGTCCGTCGGCAATCATTTTGTCATTTAAGCTGCATGCATAATTTATTTTTATTGGACCAAAGGTTTCTTTTTTAAACCAAATACAGTACCGACTAGATCGATGCAACACTCGATAGTTGCAACTATTCAGTCGTTGCAACCATTAAAATTTTCCTCTGAAAAACTGAGTCGTTGCAACTTTTAAATTGTTTACTCAGTCGTTGCAACAAATTATTTTTATTTATGGAAAATACAAGTGAAAACAAAGAGAAAAATGAATCAGATGCTGAGTTGACAGCTCTTCCTAATAATACATCAGCAGAAAATGGATTTCCTTGGACGATGCAGTATTGATTTCCCAAAATTGTTGTAATAAAAAATAATAATAAAGATACTGAAGAGACAACAGCGCTACTAGGAAGCAAAACTACTGCTGAAAAATTTTTAGTGTTTGTCTTGATTGGGAAAACCAAAAAGATACTTCGGTATGCGATTTTATTTATGGCACTCCAAAAATTGAAAGCGTGCTGTCCCTAAAAATCTGCATTGTACAAAGAAACATTTCAAATTTTTGGAAAAAAAAACTTCAAAATCAAAATTAATTATACGTATCTATTTTCACCTTCAAAAGAATTTCCTGAATTTTATTATTTCTTGTAATATTTTTATTTGCTCACATTGAATCTGCACTTTCGAATGAATGGATTAAATATACTGATTCTTTAATTTTTTTTAAATTTCATTTAATCTTACAAATAGTTTCCCTAAAACAGAACACTCGTCGCAGTAAGGTTGCAAGGATGAGGGGTCAGTTCTACAAAAGTGCGGCAAGTTATAAAAGGGTTCCTTATAAACAACGATACTTGGTGGTTGCAACAAACGCGGTCATTGCAATTGGCCTGGTTTTAGTTAGTTGCAACGAACGAGTCGGAACTAAGTATATCATAAACCAGTTTATTAAGAAGTTTATTTAGAAGTTTATATGAAGTTTTATTAACTTATCAAACTCCATCCCACAAACGAAAGAAAATATAACAAATTTTTTATTAATAAATGTTATTTCATGCAAACACCTGACATAACCTTTAACTACAACAACGATTAAAAAATAGACTTAAATTAAATTGTTCTTAATGGATGAGTATACCTTATAAAGAAAAAAATATAATCTATGGTGCAAAGTTTTTAATCTAGATATTTTGTTTTCTTTTAATTACTATAAAATTATCTTAAAACTACAAAACTATATACTGCAACTTTGAATGAACATCATTTAAATTAATTATAGAATATTTTTTTTCTACAAACATAATTATGCACACGACGAGTGTTTGTGTTTAAAATGTGTTTTTTCCAGTTACAAAAATAAAACTAAAATAGATATATGTAATTTTATCGGCACTAAAAATGTATGTACGTTTTTGAATGAGGACCTCGATTTTCATATTCAGAAATTTTTTTTAACGTTTTAATAATTTAATTTGACTAAAAAGTGGACTTATCGAGTACTCGAAGAACGGTGAGGAATATGTGAAATGTTAGTTTTGGAAACGAGCCAAAACATGAAAATTTTTTAGTTTTATTCATATGGATAGAGCGCATTTTGGAAACACAAGCTCCATATTATGTATATATTTTAATTTTCCGTACATACATTATTTTTTTTGAAAGATAATTTTCTACCTTATTAGTTTTTACTAAGTTAATTATAAAAACGAATATTTGATATCTAGCTTAAGTTGGATGAAAATTAAATTTTCATGTGATTTAACTAAAGTAAAACATAAAAAAAAAAGTTATTCATTTCCGCAAAAGAATTAATTTATTTATATGTGTGGCTGTTTAAATATATAACGTAGTTAAATAACTTCTTTTTTTTCCATAAGTTACTGAATAAGTCAATAAAAGTTAGAATTTTAGTGTATATATGTGTACAGGTTCTATTTATATCATTTTTGTGTAATAATAGTAAAAATCAAATTTTTAATTAAAAAATAATGTTCACAAAAATGGCGACTTATGTTGGAGAAGTAATGAACCGTTCAAACAGTTTCAGTTTCTCTGATTAAAAACGCTCTAGTGGCGATAATATTCTCAGTTATAGTTCTTATACTCATATTAGAACGTGACTGAATTCGCAATTAGAAGGACATTTGGTTTTCTTATCATGAATGTACAGAGAACGTCGCAGATATTCCAGACGTTGAATTAAAATAGAATACTGTAATAATTATGATTTTTAATTTCCTATATTTTGCTTTGGTTTTACACAAAAAGGTTATAAGATTTTAGAATGCTCATTCGTCAAGAAGTTCTTTTTTGTAAGAAATCCACTTTCTGGAAATTGTGGAAGCTTCATCTAGACTAGAAGTTCTACACAAATTACTAGAATGAAAAATATTTTCTCATGCTAATTATTGTTACTGACACTTATCATAATGTAAAACTGAAAACTGATAAAAAATATCTATTCATTTCAAACAAATAGATATAAAGATTATTTACTGTGGAAATGAGTAGTTAAATTAATCGAGAACACAAAGATGAGAGAATAATGCATCAAATTGAAAAACATTGCATGATACATACATTTAAATCAAAACCTTTTCTAACTCACTATTGAATACATACAAATAAACCAAAAAACCCCTAAGCTTAAGGCTTAGAATTAACATAATTATATAAATAGCCATCCTAAATTGAAAAGAAAAGCTCAACAATACTCAAATTAATTTTTTTTCTCATATATATGTATATTCAGTGTATATAGTATATAGTTTATATTTTGCATAACGGGTGAACATTAAAATGCAATTTTTGAAGTGCTTAACATTCTTTAAAGTGCTTTATGCACAGCTCTCTAAAAATTTATTTTTCAATGTGTGTAAATTGACGTCATACATTTATTTGAAAAATATTTTCATTTCATTCAGGATTTTAAATTTTTTTTTTTTTGAAGTATTCTACACATACAGGTTATAGGATAAAACAACGAACTATATGTTATGTTTCATTCAGAATAAATTTTTTTATTTTCCCTTTTTTGCCTTTTTTTCTTTATTATTTCAACTTTTAAAAAGATTTTTTTTTGTACAGGGAGCAGCTCCTGGCTGAAATATTTTTTATTTTGAAGCTTTTTATATTTAATTTTTTCGTCTGTTTTTCATATATAAAATATTATTTTTTTTAGTAAAATATAAAAGAGTTTTTTGGCAACGAAAGTAAAAATGCCTAGTAGGATTTCACCTGAAATTATTATTATTTTTTTTTTTTTCATTTTCTTTCATTATAATAATATTAACCTAGGATATTGAAATCTTTTATTAAGGCTAGATATGTATATTTATGAAATTAAAAATTTCAAATTTCAAGCAAAATACTATAAAAGTACGAATATTGCTTTTAGGAAACATAATTGACAAAATAGGCTTCTTTCCTGCAAAGTAGAGTATTGAGTATTAAGAACAGTCTCTGCTTTCGCATTATAAATGTTTGCTATTTCTCTTACAGTATGAACCAATAATTGATTCAAAATCTAGTAGACAATATTTACAACAAATTATTTTGTATGAGTGCCAAGGTAATGGTATTGAATTAGAGCAATTTTCAAGAGAACGCGGTAGAGAATGCCAAAAACCATATAATTTACCATTAGAATGTAATTCAATTGTTGCAGCCTGGACTCGTGGCTCAGAGGTAGAATTATTTAAAAAATAATTTAATTTTTTAAAATTATTATATTTTTGTATAATTTTTTTTTAGGGTTTCACTTTTCCAGAAGAAGCTGGTTATCCATTAGAAACACGACAGGCGAGATATTTTCTAATGGAAACTCATTATGTTAATACAAAATCTAATTTACAAGAAGCAAAGTATAGAAGACAAGATGTTGATAATTCTGGTCTTAGAATATATTTTACTAATAATTTGCGTACACATGATGCTGGTGTACTGTCTGTCGGTAAGAATTTTTCTTTAATGCATCCAATGTGCATATATAGATTACATAGACATTTATTTTTCTTGTATTATATAATTTCAAATTTATTATATAGGAATGGATCCCAACTGGCGTCATATAATACCACCCGGACAGAAACGTGTAGTTTCAGAAGGACAGTGTATTGAAGATTGTACTGGTTATGCATTTCCAAGACAAGGAATTTTCATATTTGCAGTAATGATGAGAACTCACATGATTGGCAAGCAGATAAGATTTAGACAAGTAAGTATTATGGTTTTTAATTGATGCGATTAATAAAACAATTTTTTTTTCATGTAAAGATTCGACACAATACAGAATTACCTACTATTGCTGCCGATAACAATATTGATTCGAATTATCAAAACTACAGAACATTACCAGTTCCTGTTCATTCAATTCCAGGTGATAGATTAATAGCTGAGTGCATATATGACAGTTCATCTCGAACGGCAATAACATTGGGCAAGTTTAATTTATATTAAATTATAAAGTAAAGATTTGTTAATCTCAAAAAGGATTCTCGTTTGAGGTTCTTTTTATCTTTATTATTGTTCAGTGAGTCAGTGGGTATCTTTTCAGGATTGATTCTATTATACTTTTGGTTCCCAATATTTTGGTTCCAAAGCTTTATGGAAAATGATTTTCTTGAAGTATTTTGTTGTTAATCGAAATTTTTATCCAAATCGAAATTTTCCAATTTTTTTCTATAATTTGTAAAAATCTAGGAAATTTGTTTTTATTTGAAAAATTTTTACTTGTTTAATATATTTATTTTTAGTATTCGAAATTGGCCATAAACCCAACTCAAAATTGTAATAACTTTATTTTTTTTTTATTTTGTGCAATTTAAAACATTGCTTTAGTTTATTTTATGAGTTTTTATTTTTTTTAATATTTTCCCCGTTCATTTTGATTTCAAGTAAGAAAAATTTTATGTTTTCATCTCTTAAGATTCGATAAGAATAATTTTTCATTTCAAATTCTTTTATTTTATTGTATTTATGCTTTTTTTTATGCTTCTGATTTTTGTATCTGGTTTTTATTTCGTTCTGCAACACAAAAAAATAAATTAAAAAAAAAAGTTAAAATTAATTTGAAAAACAATTTTCCCTCGTTACTTTATTAATTTTTTTTTGCGCGCACAGGTGGACTAACAACACGTGAAGAAAGTTGTACCATTTTGTCATTATATTATCCCAGACAAAAAAAATTAACAACTTGCCATTCGCTTCCAAGTCTACCAACTGTTTTACATTCACTTGGAATAGAAGAATTAGCAATGTAAGTAAACAGTATTATTAATAATATATATATAAATATATTTATATAAAGGTGTACAGAACAATATGATGTACATTTTATTTAAAATTAACTTTTTAAAAAAAAAATCTTCGGTTAAAAAAAAAGGGCATGGCAGGGTTTTTCAAGTTAAAAAATTGGTGTTTTGTAATCATTTTAAAGTTATTTAGCAGCTTTTAGGGCCATATTCCTATTGCTGAGTCCGCTAAATACATTTGAGATTAAAATTTTCGAAGAAATGAACTTCCAGCAGGGATAAAAGATATGTTTTTCAAAGGAAATTTTTCATTTTCGTCAAGCAAAAAGGATCGCCTTATTGATTGATTTTAAATGAAAAATAATTCCTTGTTTCTATTTTAATGAGAAAATTATACAATCAGTTACTAAATTGACAAATTCTATTGAATTGTAAATTCTAATAAAGTTCTAGCTGAATGGCTTCTTTGAATTTATATTGAATTTTGTGGAATTTAAGTTTATATGATAAGATATATGTAATTGTAAAATATTAATTCATCCAATATGAAATATTAAATGAAGGAAACAAATCGCTTTTTAACAGAATTTTACATTGACATGAATTATATAATTCCTTTTTAATATTTTATCATTTTCCAGGGGTTCAAATCCAGTATTAATATCTTCCCCGCCAGATCTTGCTGGTATGACATTAGAATCACGTTTATTAACTTACGATTGGAAAAATCAATTTGATAAATTTCAAGAAACTACAATACGCGGATCATTCAAACCAATATGTTGGAGTGCGAAAAATAATTTAGTTCCGGTAAGTGCGTGTAAGAATATTATTACACAATATTCAATTTACAACATATTAATTTGAATAATATAAAGATATTCTACACTAACATATTTTTTTGCTGATGCATCTTTACTATCTATTTCACAATTATTTTTATTATATTAGGGTACAGAATATTTGGAGGGATCCAGCATAAATATATCTTCTGTATGGCAACCGCCACAACAATGTACTTCAAGAAGATCACAAGTAACAGTTCCCGCAAATAAATTACCACCTTATAATCCTGAAGAAAATGATATTAGTTTTCATATTGATTCAACAACTTTAGAAGCAACTTCAACAAGTAAATCAAAAGTTTCACGAAGTCCATGGACACAATCTATGGGTTTTAGCTCAGCTTATAATTCGCATAATAGTCAAAATTTAATTAACATTTTAATGCTTTCAATAGTATCACAATCATATTTATGGTATAATACTTTTATATTTTTACTTTATCGGTTATTATCATAAAATATGCTTTTTTTAAGTCGAAATCGTCGAAAAATATAAGTTAAAAAAAAAAAATTGTTGCTATACATACAGATATAACATTAATGATAGTTTCAAGTCAAAAAGAATTAAAAATATAACAATCATTTTAATAGTTAAATTAATTAGTAAACCACTTTTTATGTAGTTTAGCAATATTACATAATGGAACATATTTATGTAAACGAAAAGTCTTGGCTGTTAATGTTGTAATGTACATACCGCGTAAAGAGAGGGGATATTTTAAGACTATATAGTTAATGAAATTAAAATATTACATACATACTATTGAATATAAATAATAAGTTCTCTGAAAAATTTATATTTACATAAAATTGATTATTAAACAACTACATTTTACGTTAGATAACAATTTATATGTAAATATCTTCAGCGGCAAAAGTTATGAAGTCCTATTAAAAAAATTTAAGTCAGTACAATTCATTATTTCAGATTGCCAAATGATCATTATTGTTTGTTTGGACATATCAGATTTTCAATTTCTATAATTAAAGATTTCCAATTTCAATAATTAAAGAATTATAATAATAAAAAGTGGCATTCTTGAATATTAATGTTAAGAAAAAACTTACCAGGAATATCATTTAGGTGTTGTGCGCAGAGATTTTCGAAAAGCTCTGAAAATTTTAAAAGAAAAACTGAAAGCAATAAACGACTGAACTGATCTAAATTAAGCTTAAATCAAATAATTCAAGGAGATGTTGAGATATAGATATATTCTTAAGTCATTGTTAGTCATTGTTAGTTTAAAATATAATAATATAGTAGAAAATTTCTTCGAATTGGCTCAATAGAGTTAACGCGCTTTTTATTTTTGAACGAATCCATTTTCCGATTAGTTGAAATATTTAACTGAACTAAAAAACTAAATTATTCAAATTTGATGTGTCAAAACATTTGCATGAATAATATTATTTGCAAAATCAGGTAATCATATTTAGTTTCTTCTTCGATAAAAGTGGTGTAATTTTAAGTAATTCTATTTTTCCTGTAGACATAGGTACATTGTTCGAAAACAATATTTAGATATCGCACATTGGGCAGAAATGAGTTTAATGTGAGCAAAACTTTATAATTCTGAACAGGTGAAACTAAGTGGAGAAAATGAAACCTTTGCTGCGTGATGGTGACTTTGCAGCCGGATTGTCACGATTAGTGCTGCCAGATTTGGCTCAAATTAAGGCTTCGAAAATCTTTATGATTTAAATCTAGAAATTAAATCATCGTTTTTCTTGTCTTTTGGTGACAACAAATTCAATTCTTTCCCACTGCTTTGATGAAACCACATTCCGTAGACGTCATTTTCATCATGCCAACTATGATAATTTGAACTAGTTGCTTTCTTCAATCTTTTTACTTGTCTGGCTGCCTTAAGCAAATTCTATGATATACTGAATCCGTTGTCTTGAGCAAAAAATAATAAATATAAAGATTTATCAAAGTTGTGAATTACACACTCGAAAAAACGTGATGGAAAATCAGCTATAAATTATAGAAGAAATATTATAAGAAAAAATGCGTTACTTTCTGGTAATAAATGCTACAAATCTTCCATTTATTATTACGGATAATTAGGTATAATAACTTGTCCAAAAATGTATATCAAATGAATATAGCAAAAATTTCTACATTTTATTGTTTTTTTATAGCGTAAAATAAATAGGAAAAAAATAATTTATACAAAATGAGTATCTGAAATTTGTATGTTAAATATTGCTATAATCATTAAAAAGTACTGCCCATTTTACTTCCCTATGACAAAAAGGTAAAATTACTATCAACATAGCAAATGATATGCATAATTATAGCTGCAAGCTGTCTGTTTTTTTCAGTGTACAATATAATTTTAAAATAGAAATAGCGAATTAAGAATAAAACAAAAATAAATATTACTAATGTTTTTCTACGTAGATTTGTAAAAGTAAAAAATAAATAAAAAAATATTTATAAAATCAAAAAAAAAAATATATATATATGTGTAAATAGGAAATAAATAATTTATGTTAATGTTAAGTAGGAATCATAAAAATAATTTATTTAGAGATGTTTAGAGATTTTATTATATTTATATAATTTCTTTTTCTGTTAATAAAATATAATAAAATAATTTAATATAAAAATATTTAATAAACAACAAAAAAAAGAAGATTTTTATATATTTTATATATTTTTATATATTTTATATTTTTATAACTTTTGGAGCACTTTAAAACCGCTTTCGCTTGGACCGTAATTGTTGCTTTCATTTCATTATAAGACACTGAAAAAAAGCTCGGTGGAAAATCATCTTTTAAATATAGCAGCAATATTGTAACTAAAACTGCGATATTTTTATGCAACATGTAAATGCTAAAAATCTTACTTTTATTATTAGATGTGTAATAAATCGTCCAAAAAAAAGTAGCAATTGAAAATATTTTTTAATGTAATGTGAGTTTCTAAAATTTTTATGACAAATATTGCGATGATGATATGAACAGATCTATTTAAAAGCAAAAGTATTAGGTACTTTTTCCTTGCTATGACAAATAGCTAATCTTGCAAACGTCTTTCACTAGTTCGATTTATCTTACTTGCTATATAAATTTCTATATAAATTTCTTATTTAAAATAGAAGGAAATAAAAAAGCACAAGAAAAACTAATCAAACACTTCATTAATAGAAAAATAAAAATAAAATAAATTAATTGAGTCTAATGTCTGCAGACGTTATTATATTAAATAAATTACAAGTGCAAGCGAGGGTTAAGAAAATTTTCTTCTGTTAGTCATTCTTTTAATTTTTTTTATTTAATTTTAAAATATATAAATTATTATGTAAATTTATTTTGTTTACAAATCTATTTGTAAATTCTTTAAAAGGATTTAGAAAAAAAAAATGGAAAAGATAAAAATAAAAAAAATAAAAAATAAAAGCAATTTTAGTAGTAAATCTGATGTTTTATTTAGTTTTTTCCTAAGGTTTTTTTTTCCACTTTTTATTCAAAAACTAAAAGAAAAAAAAAAAAAAAACAACTATCCCTGGATAATATCTACATTATATATATTTTATGTAATTGTTTTATATAGTTTTATGCAAAAAAAAAAATAGTTAACTTTATTCTTTTGTGTCTGGTGAAGTGGGAATTTCTTATTATTATTATTATTATTATTATTATTAACTTTATTCTTTTTTCGTAATTTGAATATGATAAATGAATTTTTATTTTGTATATGTATACTATATTTTAAATTTTTTTTCTGCACGACGACGGACAAGACATAAAGGAAGAAAATTACCAGAATGAGATAATCTTTAAAAAATTTTGGAACGGCGTCAATAAAATATGGATTACCGACTTGTTCAAAAACATCGTCGTTTCTGGTCAATTATCGGATTACTTAGCCAAGCCACTGATAATTTTGTGAATTCTGTGAACTCTGTGAATTTATAGGGATCATGGAATTTTGATAACTTTTTTAGATAGCCTCGATGATCGTGTCACAGACTAAAAATCATGACACGTGTGTCGAATGACTTTATATGAAAATTATAAATAATAAAATAAATGTTTTTATGTCGGAAATTTTATTATTCATTAAAAAAGTTTAAAAAAAAAAAACAGAAAAAAAAAACAAAAAAATTTAAATATGTTTTGATTAAAGCATTTTTCAAAAATTAAACAAGAAAAAAAGAATAAATTTTTAAATTACTTATATATTTCATAACGATATTATTAACATATATATTTTATGTATATATGTACATGTAGGTATATATACATATATTTTTTTTCATTTGAAAAATATCATAAAATTTTATCTTGCAGACAAAAATGCTGATAGCATCAAGAAAAAATGAATATTAATTTTTTTTTTTCATTTCATTTCTTTTCTTTTTTTTTAAAGCACTCATGAAAAAGAAAAACAGAATTAATTAATTGGAAGTCTTCTGAAAAAAAAAAATAAAATTAAGAAACAGCAAATTTTCAAGGTTTTTTTTTTTTTTTTGGATAATTTTTATTTTATTTTACGCTTAAAGGAGATATAAATATGTATATCTGTATATTTACTTAAATATTTTAAATAAAGTAATCCAGTTTTTAAGCTAAGTGAATTTAAGATCCAGATAAATATTTGTAACGCAGATTTTGTTCTCTTGATGTGCAAAAAAATTGTACCAGAATAGAGTATAGTTTAATATGTAAAATTTCTTCAAAATGTTATCTCTTTTTCGATTATACGAATAAATACTTCATCTTTGATATATGATTCTAAATTTTGATAAATATACAAGTTCTATATATCTAACCGAAAATGACTAGTACCCTTCATTTTAATTTGAAAATAACGTTAAGGATAAACGTATACATCATGATGTCCACAATTTGGAACGTTATCTAAGATTTCTAAAATATGAACCCATCAAAAGTTATACATACACTAGGTAGAAAAAGTCTGCGTACGGGCTCGTTTTCTTATTTTTTGTTCGACATGTTCCCACTTTTTGATGTCATTTAAAAGAACTCTATAAAAACAGTTTTTTGGTGAAAAAAATTTTTTTTTTCAAAATTTAAATTTTGAGAGATCTCAATTTTTGGAAAAGTCTGCGTACAGCCGTTTTTAAGGCCGCTTCTCAGAAATTAACTAGTAATGCCATTTGAAAGGCAATTGAATGTAGATAATTTTGCACCATATAATTTTATCCCTACGATAAGGGAAAGTGTAGAAAATCGCATTTGAAAGTCATAAAAACAAGCGGTTCTAACCTATTTTCTAGCGGTTCTAAGCTATTTCTATGACTTTCAAAGACAATTTTTGACACTTTTCCTTATCGTAGGGATAAAAATATATGGTGCAAAATTATCTACATTCAATTGCCTTTCAAATGACATTACTAGTTAATTTCTGAGAAGCGGCCTTAAAAACGGCTGTACGCAGACTTTTCCAAAAATTGAGATTTCTCAAAATTTAAATTTTGAAAAAAAAAATTTTTTTCACCAAAAAACTGTTTTTATAGAGTTCTTTTAAATGACATCAAAAACTGGGAACATCTCGAACAAAAAATAAGAAAACGAGCCCGTACGCAGATTTTTTCTCCCTAGTGTATATTTAAAATTTGGTGACAGTGCGGGAAATCAACTGAATCTCATGAAAAAACATCCTAAAACTATTTACGGAAAATAATCTTTCTAATCGCACCGGTTTCATCAAAATTGGTTCATTGGTTTAGAAGTTTACTTTCATTTTATATATATATAGATTCTTCGAAATTTCATAGATTTAATCCGGTGTAAGATCAACAGGAATGAGATATTAGGTTTGCAAATATTTTACTGATTTTCCGAAAATTTCGCACATGTCATCGTTATGTGAATGTAGATCTTAGAAATGAATATATTAAATTTGAGAGAATCATACGGTTCAAGTGTCAGACTTTACTGACCATTCACAATTGGTATATATATCCAGATAACGTTTATATATACCAGATTGGAACTACAGAAAAATTCGTCAAAAAGGTAAAAACAAATTAATCTCATCTTATTATTATTTCAAAGTTTTACTAACTTCGTAAAAACATAAAATTTCTAAATTAAATTTAAAAACAAAAAAACAAATTGTTTGCCATTGATTTTACGATTTTAAAACAAACCTATAAAAATAAGATAAAAAAAAAAAAAACAAATTTGATAAAAACCATTAAGTGTAACAAAAACAAAACTAAAAGTATGTATTATGAATTGGAAAAATTATTTTTCATTTTTTTTTTTTCAGAAACATATTAAAATAAAGAATCCTAAACTGGTGCAACACAATGCCTCAGGAAATGCAAACATAAATTTTCACTTAAAAGCCGCCATGTGACTGACTATCTTTGGCGAATTTATTTTTGTTTTTTTTTTATATTTTGTTTTTTTTTTTATGAAAAGCCAAGAGCATAAAAAGATTTAAAATTTGCGATAAAACTTCATATCACGTTTTGCAATTTACACATTTTGAATGCAACCATTATTTATAACACATTCGTGAATTTTAGTTTCTTTTTATTATTATTTTTTTTTTTTTTGTTATTTTGTTATGCTTTCTTTCTTTTTTTTGGTTCCATAATAGTGTGGAAAAAATGATTTATGAGAATAAATTGAAATTTATACAATAACTGCCCATATATTCAACACCAAATTTACAAAAAAAAAAAAAACGATAATAATAACAATAATAAATAAAATAGATAGTAAAATATTGGAAGAATATAATAACCCCCTTTGAAATGTTTGTAGTTAGTTAAAAAAAAAAAAACTTATGAAGAAATATATTTAGCTTTTTCAATGATTTTAAACTGTCCATAATTTTAGCATAAGCGGAGATTTTACAAGTAGTATCACTAAACCAACTTTTATAGTTCTGCTTAGGGCCTATATGGCTGTAAATTCAAAATTAAATAAAACTGTTATAGATTTAGAATTTATTAATATGAAAATAAAAATTAAACTGCATCATCAAGAATAAAAAGATAATAAATATTATTTGAATTCTTATATCGCAAAACTTTTGGCGCCACCAATTCTAAATCGCATGTTCTAGGTTGAAAAAAGTTGAAAATTGTCTGACATTCCACTAGATTGAGTAGAAAACCAACAAAGGTAAAAAATTTAAAAAAACCTAAAATTCTTAAAATGTTATCCAAAGATCATAAACTAGAAGCAAGTTACACGAAACATTCAAACTTTACTTACAGGGTTAAGTGTTTAAGCATTTTGCTGTCAAAAAGAAATGTTTGATCACCTTGAAGTTTGTGTAGAACAATTCTGTAGTAATTCTGACAGTTTTAATCACGTGTATCAAAATCTTATTTCTTCTCTCAAACTTAAGTTCAGTGCCTGGTTTCGAGCGGTATTAAGGACTTTGGATTACAAATGTATCAGATATGATCAATGTTTCCTTCTACACCGTATGTGATTAAAACGAGATATTCCCCAATGCAATTTAATGGTACTAAATATATAAATTCAGAATATACGCACTTGAAACAAAAGTTTCATTTCACAATAAATTCGGAATATGCTTACATAAATGTAATTAATAGTAAAATATTAGGGAAGGGAATGAAAAATGTATAAAATGCACCTTTTTTTTTTCAGCATAACGCAGTTCATTTATTATATTTAATTCAGTTTACTCTATGAATCTAATTATTTTACCGAAGCAATGTATGTATATTCAAAAATAAGAAATATTCAACATTATCTTTTTGATAATAAAATTTATTAGAGTTTTGAATTTGGTAATTTTACCTATATAGATATTGCAATATATTTGAAAAATTTTCACTAAATTATATGATTTGGAAATGAAATATGCATATAAATTTTCATATAAATAAAAATTGCACCCATACAATGGATTTTTTTTAAATATATACTAAAAGTGATTTTGTAGTCTTTTTTTAACTTTTAAATAGATTTTAGCGTGAATATTTTATTTCCACAGCATATAAGCCGTTTTTTGGCACTTTAACAAAAATGTAAGCTTGATGCATGTTCTACTCATGTAATATGGTGTTCGCATTAGGAGAATATTAGTGGAATATGCTGTTATCCGGAATATTTCAGGAATATGAACTGGATTTTTCATATAAAAAAATATTCCGGAATATGTATATTCCACTTTCATATTCTAGTTTCTCAGGGTTAGAATTCTACATTTATAGTTATTTTCACTCATTTTTTGAAATTTTGTTATAGTTGGCAACAATTTTCTTGTCAAATTCGAGCCAAAATGAAAAAAAAACAAAAAAAATTGATAAAAAGCGAGATAAAAAGTCAAAATTTTCAACAACAAAAACTTTTTCTCTTTCCCATTTTTTTTTTTTCACATCTTCAAATTCCAGTTCTCATCAAATTTTGTAATGCGAACGGCAATTTGTTTTCCAGAATATAAAGGGAATTTAAATTATAATGCGAACAAGGTATAAGTATATTATCTAATAATCCTGAAATGTCCATAATGGATTCCGTAGCACAGTTAGGTAAGAACTTGAAAGGCTTGTTCTGTCGTTCTGTGTTAGAAAACGTCGACCAACTAGAAATTTAAGATAAAAAAAAAACAAGGTTGTCATTAAGTTATTTATAGATATGGACATTATGTGTGCAACTGGTGAATAACGATTAAATTGTAATTTAAAAAAAATTGTATAAACTTATGTTGTATCAAAAAATTATGACGGGTCAATATAATTTTATATCCAATATAAAACCTGAGTAAACCGTAAAAATACTGAGAAAAAATAAATTATTTATCTAACCTATAAAATTATGTATCTATATTATGTTGTATAATATAGTTTCAATTATGCAAAAAGAAATATTGTTCACATTATGCTAAATGGATTCATTTGTTTGAAATTTTCATTTAAGTTTAAAAAAGTATTCTTGAAAAAAATGTTAGGAAATAAATGAACATAACTTTTTTAACATTTTTAAAACACCATTTTTCCGAAAATTTTGCTCACTTCAATCAGATTAAGATATTTCAAATACATTGTAAGTAAAATTTTTTTTAAAGAACATATCTGCGCCTGGAAAAAAAAAGCAGAGTTGCTCAATGTCCTTGGTTTTCACTTGGTATTCACTGCAGACGGATAGCCTACACTCTTTCCAAAAACTAACACAAACTCACTCTCAACAAGCAATTAAATCAAAGAATATACAAAAGAGCTAAGACTACATATAATTGCTTTACCGTTACACAAAAAAAAGTGACCTATTATAATTAAATGTCAAAAAGGAATCAGAATGTCAAAATTAATACTTAAAATTCTAATGCGCTATGTGAAATTAATCAGTCGCGCGATAATAATACGCGCGCTTCTCTAGATATTGAATATAAACTGTCGCTTTATTGAAAAATCGAGCAGCGAACTTTCTAAATCGATTTGAAAGGTGCACGCAAACGAAAACAAAAAGGAAAGAAAAAATTGTGATTTTATTTAATTTTTTAAAAACAGAAAAAAAAAACATGTTTGACAATTAAATAAATTTAAAAAAAATTTAAAATAATTTAATTTATCTAAAATAAGTGTCTTAATTGAAATAAAACCACGTTTTAAGTGAAATAAAAAAAAAATTACGAATTTCAATACAACCAATAACATATTAGTATGAAAGAAAAATAAATTGATCACTTTTAAATTCTGATTTCTGTTCTATTTATTTTAAGTTCTTTTGAATACTTAAGGTACATTAGTGTTCATTTTGATACACATAGAAGAGTATGAACTTAATGTAAAAAAAAATAGAAAAAAAATATATATGTACTAGCTGTACCCGCACACACGTTGTTGTGGACCACACGTTTTAAGTGAAATTTTTGTTGTCAGATTGATGAACAATTATAAGAGCTAGTTATTTTATAAATTTGGGAAAATATCTAAGACTTAATATTTATCATTTCTACTTATTCAACACTTAAATTGTATGAAATCGAATGATATCCTTCCCTTAAACAGGTTTCCAAACCAAACCAAATTTGTGTTTTTATCCATTTCCTCTTTTTATGAATCAAATTTGAATGAAATCGGAAGAACTTTTGCAGAGGGATTTCTGGGTAGCCATTCAAATTTAAAATAGCTTATAACGATCCCGAGACAAAGAGACGGTGTAAATTTCGAAACGATCGGTTGAGTGGTTTAGTTTTTAATATTTTGTAGTTATTAGTAATAAAAAATTGATTTCTATATATTCGAAGAGGGGGCCAAATTTTTTGTTACGAAATTCGTGTGTTTAATCATTTTTATGTACCAAATTTAAATGAAATCGGACAAACTTTTGAAATCCTCCCCTAGGGTAGGAGGTCAATAAATTTTTTGTTACGAAATTTGTGTGTGATTATTTTCTCTTTTTACATGCCAAATTTGAATGAAATCGGACGAACTTTTAAAGTCCGCCCCCAGGTGAGGTCCCTGGGTAGGAGGTCATTTTTTGTTACGAAATTGTGTGTAATCAGTTCTTCTTTTTACATACCAAATTTGAATGAAATCGGACGAAATTTTGAGGTCCGCCCCCCGGGGAAGTCTCTGGGTAGGAGGTCAACAAATTTTTTGTTACTAAATTTGTGTGTAATCAGTTCCTCTTCTTTCGTACCAAATTTGAATCAAATCGGACGAACTTTTGAAGTCCGCCCCCGGGGGAGGTCCCTGGGGTATGGAAAATAGATAGTAGACGATTCTCAGACCTACTGAATAAGCATATACAATTTGGTAAAAATCGGTAAAGCCGTTTCGGAGGAGTACGGTAACTAACATTGTGACATGCAAATTTTATATATTACAAGAAAATTATGTTGATCACAATAATAGGTATTAAATTTTGATGTGTACAAACGTTTTACGCACAAATGTTTGTACTTTAATAATATTTCACATTATGTAAAATATCAAATATACATATAATAAAAGTTGTTCATGTTTACAACATTTTTTTTTCACTCTATCTCCAAAAAAGTTAATTACAAAATAACTTAATAAAAAACATTTTTTTTTTTTTTCTCGAATCGAAGAATTAACATAAATTGTTTTATATATAACACGTCATTTTAATAAAATTTATTTAACAAGATAAAAAATATTTTATTTAATTTTTTTCTTTTTTTCAAGAAAAAGATGAGAAAAACAAAACAGAAAAAATTTCGCACATAATTAATTCATATACTAAATCCAGAAGGGTTACATAAAAATTCCAATAAAAAAAAAGTATGAAAATACATGTCACCCAGTTTTTTTTTTTTTTTTTTTTTTTTTTTTAATTAAATTCACTTTATTTAACCCTTCTCGTTAGAAAAGGAATAAGAAGAAAAAAAAATTAATTCCTTCCATTAAAAATTCTCTGAATTTTGTATATGAATTTTTTAAGATCCTTAAAAGGACTTATCACCTTCAAGTTTTTTTTTTTTTTTGTGCATGCGACGAAGTATTCTTGTTATCTCTGAAAAAGAAAAATAAAAAAAAACTTTACAAAATTTTCTTCTCATAATATTTTGAAAATTATTACTTTTTTGGAACAAAGATTAAATATTAAAAAAATTTCATTAAAATCAATTTATTACAAATTCTTCTTTTTTTTTTGTATATTTAAGAATTTGATATTAAGATGAGTTTGAATGCGTAAAAAGTATAAAATGATCCTTTTTTATTAAGTTTTGAAGTTAATATGTGTATTTTGCTAGAATAAAGTTTCATCCATTAAGATAATCTTCTGGATGTAGTTATTCAGCAGGCAGCACTAAAGAGAATAATTAGTCTAATTTAGTTTAAAGAGATGTTATTTATACTAAAGATCATTCTTGTAACTTATAATATTAATTTGATCTTTTTGACTCAGATTGGGTGCACTCATTAAATACTATCATTGGGCGCTTTTTCCATTGCTTGATTTCAACTAATCAATAAACACAAATTTTTATTCGAAAAGTAATCCTGAAGATGTCTACCCAAACATCCAGTTTTAATATTTGTAAAATAAATAATAAGGTCCCTGTCGTGCATTGTAACAAATTAGTTAGGCATACGATGAAAGCAAGATTAATTGGTTGTACACGGTGGACCTGGAACCCACCGGGGTACAAACATGAAGTGCGCCACATAGTTGCTTATGATAATTAAAACTATATACTTAAAACAGAATAATATAGTTCGACGACACCTGAAATGAAGAAACAAATAAATTCTATAAAATGAAAATCATTAAGTTATATCTAAACATTATTAAAACATTTAGTATATTATTTCCATTAAAGATTTAATTTAAGCTGCTTAAAAAATATTTAAGATTTTAACCAAGAATTTAATTTTAACAAGGTACAAATGAGTGAAAAAGCATAATAATGCTATATATATAAGTATTTTAATAATTTTTAATTTATTTTGTATCTGTTTCTGTTTTATTGTACAATGCATACACATATTATACATATATTTCTTACACAACACAGCTAGAGACGATAATTTGGCACACGCATATTTTTGTTTAAAATTGATACCGGAATTTTCTTAAATATTTTTAAATATTTAAGAATAACATAATTTTTTTAATTTTATGAATGTCAATCGAATCATGTGGCCCACGAAAAGTACCAGAAACTCTTATTAACAAAAAGAAAAGTAATCAAAAATTTTATATTGTTCTTATAAACTTGTCAAATTCAAAAATTATTTAATCTTTCTTGTACAACGTATATTTTGGTAGACGTTAGCAAAGAACTTCTACTTTTTAATATTTCTGTTCATATGATTATAGCAATATTTGTCGTAAATATTTCAGAAATTTGAAAAAAAAATTTGTAATTTATTTTTCATTAGAAAAACTATAATTTTCTAGTAGCAACTTTTGCTACAATTCATTTGCGATATACATTTAATAATAAAATGCAAAATTTTTAGCACATATTGCAAGAAAATAACGTAATTTTAGTTATCTCTTTCTGCTATATTTTAAAGCTGATCTACCGAGTTTTTTTGGTGTATAATCAAAACATAGTTTAAGATTCCCGTGTGCTGCTTAGTACGTTTACCAACCAATGGAACAACCAAAACAACAATTTTATCCATTATGGTCCCACAAGAATCTAAAAAGTAAAAAAAATTAAGAGATTTGTGCACATTTTAAGCCCAAAAAATATGAAAATGTTGTGTGCTTAATTTGTGGCCATTGATGTGTGTGTAAGTATGTATATCCTTAATCATATGTATGCGATGATAATAGAACATTAAAATCACATTAAAATCATTTAAAAAGTTTTCATCTCCTATGAAATAAATTAATTTAAAAAATAAATTCACCATAATTTCGAATTTTCCTTTAAAAAAAAAAAATTAAAATTTTAAATACATTCAAACTTATATACAATAAGATGAATTTAGGTTTTTTGTATTAATTCCATTTGGTGTGATAATTTTCTGTTGCATGTTCCAAATTTGTAAAGAAGCTCTTGGCATATTCTGAATTCAGTAACGCTTATAATTTTCTTCTTAATACATCAGTCTCAGGTAAAATTTATAAAAATTTCTAGTTTTTTTTAAAATTTATAATTAATTAAATTTTTATTATTAGGCTCCATTCTTTATTCCCCGGAAAATAGGATCATAACATTTTATTTGAAAATATTTTTTGTAGGCCGTTATGCAGATCTAGAGTTTGCGGAGCCTATGGCAAACATTTAAAATATAGTAGGCGCCATTTAAAATGTTTGCCATAGGCTCCGCAAACTCTAGATCTGCATAACGGCCAGAACTGTAAAATTTCAAATACTTTTGTATTGAATACTAGTAATGAATAAAAAGTAATTGTATTTTAAAAGTAATCATTACTTTTTTCAAAAAGGAATTGAATTTAAAAAAGTAATGAATAAAAAGTAATTGAATTTTGAAAGGAATGAATAATTTTTCTAAAAGGAATTGAATTTGAAAAAGGAATGAATAAAAAGTAATCGAATTTTGAAAGGAATGAATATTTTTTCTAAAAGGAATTGAATTTTAAAAAGGAATGAATAAAAAGTAATCGAATTTCGAAAGGAATGAATTTTTTTTCAAAAAGGAATGGAATTTTGAAAAGGAATGAATAAAAAGTAATCGAATTTTGAAAGGAATGAATAAAAAGTAATTCATATTTTTTCGTATATTTTTCTTTAAAAGCATATTTTTCCAAAAAAAAATATAAATTTTCATATTTATTAGTTGAAAAAATATTTAATACAATTTAATACATACTATTATAAGTAAAGAAAAAGAATGTTCAATATTTAGCGATGCTATTAATATGCACAGCAGTATATCATTCATCACAATTAAAATTAGATCCATTCATATAAAAAAAATACTAAATAAAAAAGTTATCAAAACCACGTTTTTTAATTGACTAAAAAAAAGAAAATAAAAATTTTTTTGCGGCTCATTCAGAGGATTGTGGACAAACATATTTGAAACTGATTACAACAGTCAATAACTAGAAATATTTTTGAGATAATACTATAAATGTGTCGTAAAAATGCGCACAACGTTTCTAGTTATAGACTGTTGTAATCAGTTTCAAGTATGTTTGTCCACAATCCTCTGAATGAGCCGGAGAAAAATTTTTATTTTCTTCTTTTTAGTCAATTGCAAAACGTGGTTTTTGAAACTTTTTTATTTAGTATTTATTTTCTTCTTTTAAGTCAACTAGCCGTCAACCCGTGCTTAGTTACGGAGCTTGACTGATTTATTTTTTGTTACGAAATTTGTGTGTTTAATCATTTCCTCTTTTATGAACCAAATTTGAATGAAATCGGACGAGCTTTTGAAGTCCTCTCCCAGGGGAGTTCGCTCGGTGTGTGTTTAATTATTTATTCTTTTAATATACCAAATTTAAATTAAACGTCGCTGGGTAGGAACTAGGAGGCCGATATATTTTTTGTTACGAAATTTAAGTGTTTAATTATTTCCTCCTTTTATGTACTGAATTTGAATGAAATCGAAGAAACTTTTGGTTGTGAAAATTTGAATGCAAAATTTCGCGGGCAGACAAACAGACAAGAAACTTTTCACATCATGATTAAAGTGGTAGAATATTGCATTGTCATCGGGTTCAGAGCTATATTTAAAGTTTCAGAGCTGTAGCTTGTCGGAAAATGGTCTAAAATTAGATTACAAAATTTCGTGGACAGACAAACAGACAAAAAAGTGACTTGATAAAAACGTTGTAAAAAGTGACTTGATAAAAACGTTGTAATAACAAGATTTATTTGCTCCATATGCATAGGAAAAAATCTAGGTGAAGAAAAAAAAACTCATCACTGTACATTAATAAACATTCGTTCAATTCGTTCAACGGATTTCAACTTTATATGAGCATTTTTAAATAAATATATTATATGAGCATTTTTAAATAAATATTCATTACTTTTAAAATTCAATTACTTTTTATTCATTCCTTTTTAAAATTAAATTCCTTTTTGAAAAAAAATTCATTCCTTTCAAAATTCGATTCCTTTTTATTCATTCCTTTTTAAAATTAAATTCCTTTTAGAAAAAATATTCATTCCTTTGAAAATTCGATTACTTTTTATTCATTCCTTTTTCAAGTTCAATTCCTTTTTGAAAAATTATTCATTCCTTTCAAAATTCAATTACTTTTTATTCATTACTTTTTCAAATTCAATTCCTTTTTGAAAAAAGTAATGATTACTTTTAAAATATAATTACTTTTTATTTTTATTTGAAAATATTTGAATATTTACAGCTCTGATAACGGCCGACAAAAAATATTTTCAAATAAAATGTTATGATCCTATTTTCCGGGGAATAAAGAATGGAGCCTAATAATAAAAATTTAATTAATTATAACTATCTTACGAAAAATTAACTTCCAAAATTTAATTTTGATCTATTTTATACGGGAAAAAAATAACATAAATTTTTTATTAATTTGAAATTAATACTTTTGTTGATTTTTGACAAATGCAATAATTTCAACAAATTCAACACTTAGAAATTTTTTTAATTTAATTTTTCTTGCTTTAATGTTTGTAAATACGTTGATTATTTCGATTGACAATATTGCTAATCCGCACTTTAGAGATCTTGTTTCATGTTGAAGGCAAGTAATTTTTAATGAGCTTAAGTTTGCTAAAACTTCTCTCCCCACTAGCCAGCCACAGTTACTGGAAGTGTTACTAAAATTCGTAAAGAAACATAAAAATTTCGAAATCAAGTGCAACAATTTCCTTAAAATTTGAAAATGATGTAAAGAGTTTAAATTTTTAAACAGCCGCACTTTGATTTTGAAACATTCGATTTCATTCAGCATCTCACCGAAATCCCATTCTGAATACTCCGAACAAAGATCTTTCACTGATTTATTTAATTCCATCATGCATATTCTAGAAATTAACTTTTGTCCCGACAAAAATTCGAATAATTTTCAAATAATTTAACAAATTAACAAAAATCAATTTTGAAGAAAATTACGTGAACTTTGAATTTTGAAATTTTGTATAAAGCTGTAATAAATCATGTTTTCTAAATAAAAAATGTTTAAAATTCGAAAAATGTGAAATGGGTGAGCGCCTTTTTAATTAGGCGCCTATGGCCGGGGCCATGTTCGCCATACCCTAGTTACGGCTCTGCCGTTATGGTGTAGTGGTATTGCCATTACCTACACAGAAAAAAATTTGCTCGTACTCATTACGTCAAAAAAGTTCGTTAATGACATTCTCGTTAAGATAACGAAAAATAATGAATAATTACGTTTTTCTAACGTAAATTTGGTTTATTTTCTTATTACGAACATTTTTTTTCATTTTTAGTACTCGTTGAAAAAGTTCGTTATCGTTAAATACGGGAAACAAAAATTTCAATCCATACAGAACTTATATTTTCCATTTTACACATTGCCGTAAATTTAGTTCATAGCTCAGTGGCAGAGTTGATGGATTGCAATGTTTAGGACAGTGGTTCGAAGCCACAAGCGGGCATAAAAAAAATTATTAAAAAAAAAATTTAAAAAAAAAAATTAAAAAATAAATAAAAAAAAAAGAAACATAAATAAAAAAAATTAATAAATAAAAAAAATAAATAAAATAAAAAAAAAAAAAATAAAATAAAAAAAAAATAAATAAATAAAAAAAATAAAAAAAAATAAAATAATATAAAAAAAAAAAATAAAAAAATAAAAAAAAAAATAAAAAAGAAATAAATAAAAAATTAAATAAATAAAAAAAAAAATTTAGTCTAGTAAACTTTTTCTTTCGTATTGGCAGTGTTTTTGCTGAAGAATTTGAAAGGTTTTTGTTTTTGGGGTATAACGAACTTTTTTAACGAACTACGAGCTTTTTTCAACGAAATGTTCGTTGTAGCCAAAATAACGAATTTTTCGTTGATTTTAACGAATTATTTAGTTATTAGTACGAGCAAATTTTTTTCTGTGTACGGAGTGTTCGGTCGTGGGTTCGATTCCCACCTCGGACTGGAATTTGTGTCAATTTTTCAATTGAGTTAAGTGTTTGTGTTGTTTTTTTTTTAAATTTATACTTCTTTAGCGGCGTTTGAAGAAATATGGTAGAGGGTAAAAATCCATTTTCATATAGAATTTTTCTGAGAATCGTCATCATTTTTCTCAGAAAAATTAGAATAAGAATACTTATTTTTTTATTATATTTAAGAAACCTAATATCATATGGACAATATGGCTTAGTGGCTAGAACATCGGACTGTAAGTCTGAAGGTGCCTGGTTCGATTCCCAATGAAAAGCTTATTTTTTAATTTCAAAGGGCACAATATTACAAGCAAAAAAATTACATATTCCACCAATAAAAAAATTATGTTCAAAAAAATTCAAAATTATTATGTTCAAAAAAATTAAAAAAAAAATGTATTCAATGGGGGGAATCGAACCTGACACCTTCACTCTTATAGTCCGATGTTCTAGCAACTAAGCCATATAGCCCATATGATTTTGGATTTCTAAAATATAATAAAAAATTTCTAATAAACGATTCATTTTTTTGTTTTTATTTTATTGTAGGAGAATATGAAATAATACTCAAAAAAGAAAATAAGAAAAGAATTAGAATACTCAAAAAACGAGTTTGAAAAATTAACTAACACAAACAAAAAATTAATACACACAAAACCTTCATCATTTTGTGTGTATTGAGATTTAATATTATTTAGGAAAATAAATCAAAAATATTTTTTTGTATTTTTTTAGAAAGCTAAACTCATATAGACAATATGGCTTAGTAGTAGAACATCACACTGTAAGTCTGAAGGTGCCTGGTTCGATTCCCAATGACGAGTTTTTTGTCAAATATTTTAATTTTTTTTTTTCATAATAATTAGTTTTTTTGAGATATTTAAACAAACCAAAATGTTTTTATCAGCCACTAATTTATGATTTTTTATACATATTCTATTTTTGAAGCAAAACACAGAGCTAAGTAAAATTGTAGCAAATTTGGTGGCAAAGGTTATTTTTTGGTTCAAAAAAATTTGCAAATTAGGCGCTCTTTGATTTTTTATTTTAATTTATATAAATGGAAAAAACTTTTAATTAATAAATAGTGTTTTATAATTTTATAATACATATTATAAAATTAAAATGTAGCTAAAAACTTATTTGAGAACTTATATAATTTCATATATGAATTAATGCAATTGAATATTGCTATAAAATGGATGTAAAAAATATTGGAAACGTTGACAGATGCATAAATTTAAGTATCGAGATGCTATTTCATTTTAAAAATTTAATTGTGAAAAAAAAACTATCCTATTCAGAAATTGTGGGCAGCGTTCTGCAATATTCACAGCTTTTTCGTGCAATCTTATTTTCACAATAGAATTAACATAATCTTGTGATCATTCATAAGAAATTTAGACACCGGATAATAGGTATATCACTAAAGTCCCAACTAATTTTCAAACATGTTTTACCACTTACTATGACAAGACAGTTATATGTATATATGTATTTAAACAAGCATTTGTTAATCCTGTTGTAGTTAATAAGATAATAAACGCTAAAAAAAGTACGAATTTCCCGGGAGAAAAATAAGTAAGAAAAGTCATCACATTTCATTTCATATTTCATGTTTTTGTTTTATTTTTTTTTACAGAGATCGTATAACCACTAAAGTTATAAACATTATATCCTATAAAACAAATTTATAATATTGGACGCACTAAACTCGTTACAAATAATTTTATTAAAGCCTTGAGAAACAACATAGGTATATTTTGGCATTGATAGTATAGATATCGATCAAGTAATTTATCATTATAGGTTTTCCCGGCTCAAAATATGCAAAAAAAAAATTTTCAAAATAGGTAGCTCTGGTGAAATAAACATTACCAGACCAAAAATTTTGGGTAGGAATTCATAATTATCGTACACTTTTTTAATTTCAAATATATGTATATATAGGGCCCAATATTACAAGCAAAAAAATTACATATTCTACCAATAAAAAAATTATGTTCAAAAAAATTAAAAATTATTATGTTCAAAAAAATTAAAAAAAAATGTATTCATTGGGGGGAATCGAACCTGACACCTTCACTCTTATAGTCCGATGTTCTAGCCACTAAGCCATATAGCCCATATGATTTTGGATTTCTAAAATATAATAAAAAAAAAAACACGAAGCAGTCATAGAACTGCCTACAGAAGTTTATACTTAAAAATTTGAACTATGAAATAACAGTGGCTACAAATGATAGGCTGCTGAGTACAAAATGTAAATTAAAATAAAAATATTTTAATTAAAATTTTGTACTGTCATTTGTAGGTGGTTTAAATTTTTTAAGTATAAACTTCTGTAGGCAGTTCTATGACTGCTTCGTGTGTTTTGTTTTTTTTAATTGTCATATAATGGCCAATATTTTTAGAAATTATTTTTCAAATTAGATATTTTCAACTTCACTTTTTGCTTTCAAAAAAAATCTGATGACAAGAATTTTTTTTTACTTTTTTTTGTATTTCTGCATATTTTTCTTCATCAATAATAATTATAAATTTTGGAACTACCATTATGGTAGAGCTTTTTTTTTATTTTTCTCTTAAACATTATATTTTAGGAAAAAAAGGACACAAAAACCTTATGCACGCACTATCAATCAATTTCGATTTGCACATTTTCGACCCTTTAATAATAACCGAATTTAAATAAAGAGGAAAAAAAGGGACCCTGTTTGTTGGTTATTTATTTTTTTTCTTGAGAAATTTATGAATCAATATGATCTAAATTATATACTAACTTAACTTATAATATGACAGTTTCTTATTCAAAATCACGAAATTTTAATAAAAGAACAAATATAAAATCATATATTATAAAAAAAAAAAAAAAAAAAAAATTGTTTCACTATAAAAATTGCCTCCAGGGATAAACATTTGTAATCATAACTATCGGATGTTTCATGGAATGATTTCAGCAAAGTTTCTGTTTCATAATCCCTTTAATTCGAGGACGTATCATCTTAGTATTGTCTTGTTGATTACAAAATAAATGATAAAATGGAGTCTAGCATGTTCTTAATCAGTTTTAAAATCATAATCTACTTTCATCCAAATGTATTGTTAAAGTTCAACAGTCTATTTAAAAAAAAACAAATATTACTCTCTTCACGCAGAGAAATGCCTTTTCATTCAATATGATTATATCAGTCATAGACTCCTAATCATAACGAAAAAATAGCCCTATGATTAAAAATCTTCGCGCAAGATGAATAATCTTTGCATATAATTACTACGTTATACATCGTGATTATCTTATGATTTACCTGAAATCATAAGTTATGATGCTTAATCATGCTAGTCATAAGTTATGATTAATACAAAAACATTTTTTTTTCACTTTTTATTTTATTTTCGGTGATTAAAATTCAGATTATTTACTTTAATTACTAAAATAATAGTACATAGTTGAAATTTTCTGTAATATCGCTAAAAAAAAATAAAAAACCAAAATTTTTTTGCTTTCTTCGGGATTCGAACCTGCGTCCTTAACATTACAAATAGCCAACACACCACACAGAAAATGTGTATACCAAATTTATATTTTCTATTGTATGTACATTTTAAATTTTAATACCGTAGCTGAGTGGTAGTGTTGGCGGATTGCAATGCTAAAGACCCAGGTTCGAATCCGGAAGAAGACATAAGAAATAAAATTGTAAATTTAATAAAAATATAATAAATAAAATTTAATAAATTAAAAAAATATTAAAATAAAATAAAAAAAAATTAAATAAATGAAAATTAAATAAAAAAAAATTAAATAAAAAAAATTAATAAAAAAAACTTAAATTGTATTTTCTTATGTAAAATAGCAGCCATTACTCGCTTTTAAGACGTAAGAAATGAAATCGATATTATTGGGTTGCAGGATTTATGATTTTGCAGTCATAGTGATTGTTTTTACCCTTAGTCATTGTTTATGATTAATATTTACGGTTTATGATTAGTTATTAAGAGCTGAGTTCTCTGACTGCTTTACGCATATGTACAATCGTCATAATCATAATATCTGATTGGATTTCTCTCCGTGTTGCATAAGATTAATCTAATCGAACTTAAGAACATAAGATTATTCTACAAACTGTGGTAAAGCATAAAAATAAGCGTTTGTTACCTTGTGGAAACTGGCAACACATTCAATAAAAACTTAATTTTTTTTTTTGTATTATTTTGAACATTTACATTTACATTTACATTTAACATTTAAAGCCATTGAGCTAATAATTATTAAAATGCCCCAAATTATTCAATTCATAATAATAATAATTTTAAATTTTAACTACATCAGTAAGATATTATTTTGATATTTTTCATAGAATTTTCATTCGAAAACAAAAAAATTTTCCAGTGTATAAAATATTAAATTTTATCCTTTCTTAAACAAAAAAAAAATAAAATAAAATAAAATTAATATTCAATGCAAAGATTGGAAAAACCTTGGAAAACCCTTATGTGTGTATATAGTATTATTTATTAAAGGCATAATAACAGTAGATGAAATTAAATCGATAGGTATATTTATAATATAATAATAATCGTATAATTTAGATCAAATATATGGAAATGATAAAAATTTATGTGATATACATATATATATATATGTTTTTTTGGTGTCATATTTTTCTATACATTATATTGAAAAATGAAAATTTTGTTTTGATTATTATAAAAAAATGTATTAAAGGGGGGAAAAAACTTATTCAAAATATGATATAAAATAAATAATTTTTAATATAGTTCTATATATCAATGAGGTTATTTTACGGTCATTTCAAGAAAAATTTATTTAGTTGGAAAACGTTTCTGGTTTTTAACCAAATTTAATAATTAAAAAACAAATAATTCTTATACCATCTTGAAGATCTTAAATATTGGAACCCTTCTTATTAAAGATTTTTAAAGGTCTTAATCGTCTGCTAAAAAATGAAACAACGTATGATATTTATGCGTCATTATTAGATAATAGCATCATACGATTTCTCGTACTCGATTTTATAAGTACAACTGTTTTGCAATATTCTTAATCAAATGTGTTTTTTATATGAAAATTCAAATATTGTATAATTCACTTTTGCTGAATTAAAAAAAAGAAACAGTGTAAAATATGTTAACGTCTTTCTATACTTTTTAAACTTTGATGAAAATTAAAACGATTTATAAATCTGTACATCTATATAATTTTTTATTTTTCAAAAAAAAAAAATTAAACGCTGTATACTACTTTTACATTATTTCTTTCAATACCATTCCATGAGTTAAAATGTTATTAAAGAACTTAAGAATACAATACGTTGTTTTAAAAATCAACAAAAACGAATTTTCTTAATAAACAAGAAAGTAAAATGCTGTATAAAGAGTATACGTTACTTGATATTGTTGCATACGTTGTTTTAAATCTTTAAACTCAAATTACTCGAAACTATACTTTTTATTATACATTGTTTCATTTCTCAGCGGACGTTGTTATCTTAAACTTATTTATATATTATCACTTGATTAGGGTAGTAAGATATTTTTTCGTTCCGATTTGTCTGTACCCAATATTTTTCAACCCAACAAAAGAATAGACGTTACATATTCAATTTAATGCTAATAACATCTGACCTTAGAGCACAACTTGAGAGTTCAATGCAAAATGCAAAAAATTACGAAAAAAAAATACATGTACATAGAACAAAAACCTGTAAACCTTAATTTTAATGATTATTAACATTATAGAAGTGAAAATGTAAGGTAATTTCTTTTTTCTTAAACATAATTGAATTTGCTTTATCATCAAAATTTTTTTTTTGTAAATTTATATAACTATATATATGTTAAACAAATTTCGTTACATGCTGTAAGTATATAGGAATAATAAAAATAATAATAATATAATAATACACTGAAAATAAAATAATTCAAGAATCAGTCATAAAATATATCAGAAATATCGTATCACTAATTTCTGGCAATATATATTGTCATAATTTTGCATTTTTTTCTAGCGAAGACTAAATTGAATGAGTGACTGAAATTCCAAATATTCCTATAATCATATATTAACAGATGTATGTATATATAAATTGGTATTTAAAAATGAAAAAGTACAAACTATTTTTAGTTATGACAAAATAGCTAATCTTGCTAAAGCATTCGATTGCACCAATGTTCATAGCAAGGGATGTAAAGGAGTTATAGATCTGGCGCCGTTTATCATTTTCTACAGTGTACGTAATAACACTAAAGATGAAATAAAATCTGTACAATATGTACTATGTACGTACATACACCCAACACTACTGAGCTTTATTAATAATTTTTTTTTTTCATTTCCTTTCACCCATATAGCTTTTACAATACAATTTGTCACAAATATAAAAAAAAATAAAAAAAAAAAAACCACACAATATTCATGTTTTCAATTTACAAAAAAAAAAAAATGTAATCATTATTATGAATTTGAAAGAACTTCTACCATTATCATCAAGAACAACATTTTATCAAAATTTTAAGGTCAATAATGCTGATTTCAAAATTTTTAATGGTTGAAACTTTTTGATAAATACAGAATTTTTGCTGTAAGATCAGATATTTAAATTGGAAGCAAGCGGTACGAAGTGGTAACCCTGCCTAGATGCTAAAAAGAATTTTTCGAATCAGTTTTGAATCCTCCATTTTGATTAGATGTCTTTTACAGTACATCACGAGTGTCCAAAATTAAAATGTCAAAATTATCTACATATACAATTTACTTTCAAATGTCAAAACTGTTTAATTTCAGCGATTCATAATTAAAAATTTTATCAATTAAAGTTTGGAAATTAATTTTAATATCAAATTATTACAAATTATTTTCTCTAGCTATTTTCACAATATCTCTAATTTTTATGTAATATTTTCTAGACGTCAATAAACAATAACCACACTGAAGTTTAAGAAAACATTTAGTGTTTTCCAAAATAAATTATACAACTCGAACATACAACTTAAACAATTGAAAAATATTTTCATTCCCTGAGAAATTACGAGCTCTTTGTACTATAATAAACCATATATACATAGTTATACATAAACACATCTTTTAAATCTTTCATTATTTATGGCTCGATTATTATTATTTTCTAAATTATTATTATTACTATTTTCTTGAAAAGCATATGTGGTGACATAAAACATCTTTTTCTGGATGCAGAAAGGAAATAAACATTGTTCATTAATTTTATTCTTTTCAAAAAAAAAAAAAAATTAAATAAAAAAATGGAATAAAATTACACAAAATAATGATTTTTTTTTTCTGTCCCCCTTTTTTCAAATATCGCAAAATATATATTACTAACCCGAATTTAGATTAATATTTACTTTCAGAATTAAAAAAAAAAAAAATTATTTATTGAGTTTTTGTTTTGGCAAGTTTGGTTACTTTAAACTGGAAAGGTCGTTTTATGTCCGATAGTGAACTACATATCGCCTGCTCAGAAATGAAACAACGTATAATGAAAAGTATAGTTTCGAGTAATTTAAATTTAAAGATTTGAAAATTAAAAAAAACCTATGAAAAAATATCAAGTAGCGTACAATTTTCATCTAAAAAACATATTTTAATCAACATTAAGAATATTGCAAAGTAGTTGTACTTATAAAATCGAGTACGAGGAATCGAATGGTGCTATTGTCAAATAATGACGTATAAATGTCATACGTTGTTTCATTTCTGAGCAGACGATATATAAAAAAAATTAAAAAAATATTTTTCTTATATAATAAATTATTGTCTTTATTTGAAAAAATTTGGTGACTGTCAATGGACTTTTGAATTTTGTCATTGAGGTTTTGATTTCGAATACAACATGAAAACAAAATACAACCATTTCCAATTTGAAATCACCATATCTCTCATTTCAGCTTATACCTAAACCTCTCTATATAAAATCAATATTATAACTATTCTGAGAATGTGAATATTGCATCCATCACCTAAACGAACTTTTTAAAAATTTTAATTTAATACAAACTTAGAAAAAATTTATTTTATGGTTTTATTACCTCTAAGCTTGATTATTATTTGTGCAAAAACATATTTAATAAGCCTAAATTAGTTAATAAGATAATTAAAAAAAAAAAAAACAAATCATTAAATTTTAGCAAAAAATTATAACTGCAGAGCCATTAAGTTTCAAAAACAAGGTTGTTAATAATAAAAATATTTTTTTTTTGTTGTTCAATGCTTAAAAGATTCATTTAACTCTATAAGAACGCCAACACACTTTATAGAAATCATAAAAACTTTTTTTTTTAATTTGGTACATAAATAAAATCAATTAAGTTTTTCTTTAAATTTTTATAATTTTTTTTTCACTTTTAAAATGCATAAATTAGATGTTAAAGAGGTTTCAAAAATTAAAAAAAAAAACGTATAGATATAGTGTAGACCCCAAATTCATATAATATAATAAGTAATATCAACTTCTTTCTATGTCTCTCTCTCTACCCACTATCCTGTTAAATTTTGTTAACATAATAAAAAATTAAACGCTTCATTATGAATTTCCTTGCACTAAATAAATATATATTTTTTTTTCTTTTTCATATTATTATTATTTTGATTCCCTTTACTTTGTTATTTTATTTATTTTATTTCATTTTTTTTTTAATATTTATAGTGACAATCTTTTTTTAAAAATTTCATAAAATTAATTATTAATTAGATGGAACGGAAAAATATAATAAAATATATTATGTAGAATTTTTTTTTTTTTAATAAATTCACAACAGGTGAACATTGAATTTAAGCGCCAAAGCATCGAATATGTTTGTTAAAGAAACATTACTTTAAGTTTTGTTGAATCGACAAGCGATTAAACTTGATTATGTTTTGAAACTTTTTAGTAATAAAGGCTCCATTTTGAAGCCGGCCTAAAGTACTTGTTGTATTAGAAGATGTAAATGATTTTTTTTCTCGGTTCAACTTCAAGTTTCAAACGATCCGACTTCGAAATTCAAATATTTGTTGAAAATTAAAATTTAATAAATTTCTAGGATTATAAAATACAATTTAAAAGACACACATGGAAAATTGTGAAATCCGTAATTTGTGATTTACATAATTCTTAATTTAATATTAAAAAAAATATTCAAAACATAATTGAGCAATTGCATTTCTTTCTTGGTGCTGCATTAGTTTAATTCAATTCAACAATACCAGCATAAATCTCCGATATTATAAAAAAAAAAAAATTTAGTTTGTAATATATTAAAACTATTATGAGATGATTTTTTTTTTAAATATTGACCCGATATAATATTTAATTAATAATAAAAATGTCTTGTAACATGAAATTTTATGTTTCCTTTTTTATTCTTTTGTTTTTAAATACAAAAATTTATGTAATTTGCATATTTGACCAATAACTGATCAATAATTCTTGTTTTTTTTTTTTTTATTAAGAAATCTTCGAAAATTAAAATTCATAAAAAAAAAACCCAATTTTGAATTAACAATGTGAAATTTATACAATAAACTAATTAAGAATATTGAAGTGTTTAAAAATTTTTTTTTTTTTTTGTGTTTAATTTATTTCATATACAATTTATTTATATTTTATTGATAAATTTCTCCAAAATTATTTCGTAGGAGATGTTGTCTCTTTTTAATTTATTTATTTGGATTTCCGTTTAAAGTTATGAAGGAAAAAAACATTAATTATGACATTTTCCTTTTTATACCGTGAAAGTTATATTATATTTGATTAAAAAAATCTGTCTTATTTCTAGTTTTCTATACTTTTTTTTTTCTGCTTCCTTTTTTGTATGATTTTTATTTGACAAACGATCAGGTTAAAAGAATTATACAATTTAAAGAAACTGACATTGAGATTAGAGTCATTGCTTCTTGTTTCTTGGACAAAATATATCAAAACGTTTTAATACGAAATAAAAAGATGGTTTTAAAAGTGATTCTTCGAGTTAGAGAGAAAGAAATGGCACAAAAGCTTAATTATTACTACCTTACAAAAATAAATACATAAAACAGAAAAATGGGATTTCCTTCATTTGATTGAACCTATATTATATCATTTATTCAAAGATTATGCTTCATCACCTTTCTGTTTGCTTTTTATTTAACACACCATAAAAGAAGCTTGAAGTGAAAAAGAATATTTAATTATTTTGAAAATATGCATAATAATTTTTTTTTTGTTTTTTTATTTTTTAATTCAGAACTATAAGTGGAGCCGATATTAATTTTATTCATAATATTCACGAATAATATGTTGTTTTTTTTTTTTTTTTTTACCTTACAAGAGAACAAATTACAAAGTAAATAAATTTCTATATAGGCCGTTGTTATCGAAAACTGGTGTTTTTTTTTTTGTACAAAAATAATGGTTCATGCAATTATTGATTCGTTTGGATACAGTAATATTGCTTATAATTTACTTTTTATCAACTATTATTATTTATTTATTTTAATCAATAAAAAATAATTTTTATATGTAGCCGAAATAAATGAAAAATTGTAAAAGAAATTAATGTTCACCGTTTCATTGAAGTTAAAATATGGATTCATCATTGCATCGCTAATAACCTTAATAATATTTGCATTTTTTAGTAATTTTATCATAAACATCGTCCGTGAGTTATATTTGGGCATTTCAATTCAATAAATTTTTGCGCCTGGCGAGCTTATCAAATAATTTTAGATTTATATCAATGAATAATGTATTAGGTTCTAAAATGAACATTTGTACTAAGTCAAGTCTTTGCTTTTACAAAAGACGTAAAAATCGTGAACATTTTCTTTTATACTACTCGTTGCTAATACAGGCTCGCGACATATAATATTGAAGCTTTTTTTCAATTTTTAGAACGTATTTTGTAATTTAAATACATCAGCGTTTATAAACAACTCCTTTGTTGTTGAACTTTTTCAGTTCCAATATTTTTTTGAAACACAATTTGTATAATTTATAACAATTATCACATTGTGAGCTTGTTATTTTTGAAACATAAGTTAACTTATAATAACTACAGAGTTTTTTACTTGAGTTCTTTACATGAACTAAGTATTGGGCAGTCCATGTGTACATGTGTTTGTTTATTGCCTACAAATAAAATATCTACAAGCTAAAATAATAGGATTCGCTTATTTTCTAAACTGTATTCTATATACATTCATTGTTATAAAAGATAGTTAATTTTTATAAGAATATTTTAATTAGAAAGTGGTAGAAATATTCTGAAGTTCACGTTCTAATCACATTATAATGTTTCTCTTTGAAAAATACTAAAATTGAAAAATTTTCTTCAAGAATTTTGGAATATAATGTTCCTCTTTAGTTACTGAACTTCAACATAACTGGAACCGTACAATACAAAAGTATGTAGTCTTTGAGCCCAGAACTGGCTCGTAGGAAATACTGCTTTGAATCAGCTCTAAGAGTTGCAGTTAAATAACTGGTAACATTATAATTTTTGTTCTCTTTTTTTTATTGATCACAAAAATTCATTAAAATTCAATGCGTATATTTCATTTTTCTTGGTAATGAAAGAAAAAAAATAAACAAAATAATATGCAATTTTTATCAAGTGATGAAATCAACACTAACTATATACTTCTTTTTTTTTTTTGTAAAACACATAGCAAAAAAAAGGAACTTAATTACTGCAACGACTCATTTGAAAAAAAAAAAATATATATATATATATATATATATATATGTATAAACAATTTTTCCTAATCGACATTCAAAAACTTTAAATCTAAAAGAAAACACCTTTATGTTTTTTTTTTATTATTTTTTATTTATTTTCTTTCAAAATAAAACCGAATCTGATATGTACAATTCCATATCATTTGTTGTTTCCCTTGCATGAATGTTGAAAATTAATTTTTTGTCGAAAATTACATTTTATCCTTCTTATTAATGTTAAACACTATTTTGTGTATATATTTATAGTGAAAAATTGCAGAAAAACTAAGTTATATTGAATGAGTAAAATATAAATAATGAAGACTATTGAAAATATATTCTCAAATTTATTTTTTAGAACGATCAATGGAGTGTCAGACTATATAATGAAGTTTATATAAATATATTTCAAAATTAAAAAAAATATAATCGACAGATTTTTGGAACTCTATTGTACAAATTCTTAAATTTTAATGGAACACTTTAATGGAACACTATAAATCCCTGTTTTCTTTGAGGGCTAGATGTAAGATTCACAAAAATATTGCTTCCAACAGATTTTTAAAAAAATTTTCAGTAAATTTTAGTAACTGAAACCATACCAATGCTGTAAAATTTTAACTATTTTTATTACAGATGTCTGTCTGTTAAAAAAAAAGTTTTATCATCTAACTTAAACTTTCAACATATATATTCTTATTTAAATGTGCTAATATTGTTGCTGGTTGGGACATTATTAAAAATTTAAAAACACATTTAAATAAACAATTTTTGTCTGATGATATCAAGTTGCATGTTCTAAGGAATATTATTGTTAACGAAACAGAGTCTACCCAAGAGGACAACAAAAAAAAAATAAATAAAGAAAAAAAAATACCTTTAAATACAAGAAAATCAAAGTGCCAATAAATTTTACATCTTTAAAATTATGTTCTACTGTCTTTTAGAAATAATACATGAATGTATCATGTTATATTTAGGTTCTATCTTATATTTATCTAAAATTTCTTAATAATTCTTAGGGTAAATGAATTAAGAATGGTTAAGTACGTTTAAATATTATTCAGTGTTCAACTAAAGTGGTTAAAATGTGCAGTTTTTAATTATATAAGGGCTTTTTGTTTGACATATTCAGAATTCTCAATTATCTTCGAAAACCGTGCATTTTACATCATTTTTGACGTTGTCCAACCTTCGTTCACCGTGAATCCAACTTTCAATTATCTATTCAAAACGAACTAGAACTTGAAAAGCTTTCAAAGGGTTTTGAAAAAAATATAAAAATAATAAATCCTTCCGAAGTATGACAATGTTTAATATTTTCCAAAACTCAATATCTCAATAATCCTTTAATAGTTTTTCAAGTTCTAGGGCTTTTTGAATAGGTAATTAAAAGTTGGATTCACGGTCGTCATATAGGTTGCACAGCCTCAAAAATTCTCTAAAACGCACCGTTTTGGAGATATTTGCGAAAAACTAAAAATATTCTGAATATGTCCGTCCTTCTTTTAGGAGGACAAAAATGGTCAGCTTATTTTTGTGCGCAGATAAAGTAAACAAACTTCCTGTACAAATCACATTATCAGTTCTGCTATCTCACAATATTTTGTAGTTGCGAGTGTTCTGGGTCGTCGAGCCTGGACCTATTACATTTTAGACGTCTGATATTACTAGAATTTATTCTTATATTGAACAATATTTTTTTATTTATAATTTGTTATTACACTTTAATTTAATTAATTTTAGGCGTAACTTTGCAAAAATTTTGAATAAGCTTTGCAGAAATTTTGAAGAAATTTGACGGAAATATGCAGAATTAAAAAAAAACTATCATTGAACGATCAAAAATATAAAAATTTTCCACTGTGCCAGAAGTTTGTAAGAATCCGCAGAAATTTCTGAAAGTAACTAACGAAAAATAATTAAAATACAGTCAGCTTGCAGAATTTTGCAGAAAGCTTGCAGAATTAATGAAAAATGAACACATATTGAAGTTTCTCAAATCAAATGTATTTATATCAAAACAATTTAATTTTTAAAATATATAATATCCAATTATTGAAAATTTTCACTCATTCTAAATTAAGCAAAGCAAAACTTAATAATAAAAAAAAAAAAAATAATTTACGACAAGCAATTAAAAACTTAATGGTAACGCTTACATTTTATGTTTAAAAGAATTTTAAAAAAATAAATACATAAACTGTTCCTATAACTAAAAATATGCAATATGCATATGAAATGATTTAAGACCAGTTGTATTTATGTTTATTTTTTTTATGCTAAAATACAACTTAAACATATCCGATAACTAAAAAAAAAAAAAAAAAAAAAAATAACAACAAAAAAAATATTTTATTTTTATAATGCAAAATAAAGTATCAGATTTTTTTTTTTTTTTTTTCTTAACATAAATATTTTTTATTTCATTCTGCTACTTAATTAATGGTTTTGCAGCATGCATGTAATTAAGTAAAAAAAAAATAAAATTTGCTGGTGGTAAACCAAAAGATCAGCAGCATGCAAAAAGAAAAAGTCGATCTCAATAATATTTTTTTTTTTTTTATATATATAGATATAGGACTCTCTTGTTATGTGACAAATATACACTGATTGGGAACAAAAATTTTTAAGATAAGAAATTACATTTTCTTATAAATTTTTATTTTTTCTTATTTTTGTTTAATTTTTTTTACCTACTTTGAGAAAAAAAATGTTTTTTTTTTAACCACTTAACTTAGGTATATACATATATATTTTTATGTTTTCGCATAATTCCAATAGTATTAACATTATATTATATAGAAAAGTTTGCTAGAATGCTTTTTTATTATAGAACTTTACATTTTTTTTTTGTTGAAAATAATGAGAGCCTACAACTGACAAAGTTTTATTTTTTATGTCCACTCGTACCTTAAATTCATAAATTTATGCGTAGTACACTTACAAAAAGGGTTTTGTTTGTTGTACAAAAAAAAATTTGTTTTGTGCGCCAAAATTGTCATTTAAAGAAAATTTTTTAGTGTCAATTTATATACAAAGGTATTTTGCTTATATTGCGAAAAAAATTGGTCCTTAAAATTTAAAATAAAACTTTTTTTTTTTAAATATTATATTATAGTAATTCTCTATTCATCAATCTTTTTTTCTTAGAAATAAATTAATAACAAAAAAAAGGATTTAGAAAGTTAAATAACAGAGCACACATAGGCAGTACACTATAAGTGAGGAAAAATAATATAGTATTAACATGTGCGTATTTGATAATACGAATAACAATAGTTTCATTAAAATAATAAATCTATTTGGATTTTTATACCAAAATGATAACATTTTGCGCCAAGCAATTCATTTTCACTTCATTATTAATTAATGAATGGCAGTCTAGGTAGTCTAATTCTAATACGATTATTTGAGAAAACTTATGCGAAAAAAATATTTCTATTGTTCTTTCTTAAGTCCTGCAAAGGTAAATACATTAAATAAATTAAATGAATTAAAATAATATATAGTAGTATTTTATTAATATATGTCATAAATTAGGGTTGTAAATTTTTCTCTTTTATTTTTCTATACAAATTTTATCTTATTCAAGTGGAAGAAATTAAAATGAAAATATGAGTGAAAAAAGAAAAAATGAATAAGATATGGAAGAAGAAGGGAATCAATGAAAATACCATTAATCATAAATGTAAACAAAAATAAAGCAAAGTAATTTTCATATCAAATGATTTTTTACAATGTGTGTGCATATATTCGTATAAAAATTAAAATTTAATAATATAAAAGGAGAATAATTATTATTATTATTATTAGTATTATTCTTTTAAAAATAAAGGATATTCAAAACCAAAATTTAAATGAAATTATGGTCTAACTTAACCCATTTTATTCTCATACCATGTACATATAATATTTTTACATGCACTATACATACTCTTATTTATGCTACTCATTTGCTTTGTTTACTTGCTGCGGTACCACAAATATAATATAATATAATATATTTTTCAAATTTTCTAAAATTTTATAGACCAATAAATTTATTATAAATTGACATTTAACATTAATACGATATCATATATAGAAGCAAATCTCTCATTCTATCTTTAAATTTTTTGAATGTACATTTTATAGCTCTATTATTATTAACTTATTTTTGTAAATAAATTATTTACACAATTTGAATAGAAAATTATTATGTGTTTTATATATATATTATGTTTTCCCTAAATTGACATTGACATTCCATGTGATAATGTTGTATAATTTTTTAGAATTTTATATATCTAATGTCTTATATAAAATATTAATAAAAATTAAAAATAATGGCCTACAGTCTGATTCTGGTGACTGATCTTTGGAACCACCAACATATAGGGTTATTTTGTTATTGCGATTTCAAATTTGACATTACTTTGATTGGAAAGAAAAAAAAAAAGCATGCATTATAATTATTTTGGGTATATAAAAAAAATATGTTGGAAACAAAATATAAGATTAATAATTGAAAATTTATTCTTAAGACAAAGCTAGGACGCACTTGGCTACTAAATCCCCGATATACCGTATATAAATATACAACTTTTTAACCACCAAAAAACTTTTAGCATATCTAAGCCGGTATTGAGCTTTTTAATAAGAAAGAAAATTAATATAAATTTTTTATTTCAATAAAATATTTTAAAATTAAAAAACAAAACTTAAAAAATTTTTTTTTACATGCAAGTTTCTTAACTTATTAAATTTATTTATATTATTATGTAAAAAAAAATTAAAAATTTTACAAATTTTTGTTTTGTATGCTAAAAAACGATTTATCTAAATAACATAAAAAATTACAAATTTTCATTTCTTTTTACTAATGGATGTTAATATTATTATTTTCAATTGTATACCAAAAGAAAATATGTAGTTTTATTTTTTCAAGAATAAATCCAATCAATTTTAAGAAAATTTACTAAATTTAAAAATTTCTTTCCCTTATGAAGTTTTTTCTTCATAAAATGTTGTTGTTTTTTTTTTTCCTCCTTCATTATACTAGTTAGAAAAACTTAATGCAATAAAAATCAATATCTAAGCTGTTTTTAATAAAAATATTTATTGACTAATAACATGAACACACTATAATTGTTAATAAAATATCTCAGACAAAGCATAAAGTTTACCATTTATTAAGTCACTCAGACGAACAAAAAAAAATATATTTCTTTTCCATCATGCATTAAAAAGGAAAGAAAGAGTATTTTTCATTTCCAGAAAATGCTTCGAAAAATCTGAATAATTATAATATAGTGATCCTAGAAGTTTGATGTCCGCATTCATACTTCGATGTTAATTCTTCTTGATGGGAGAATACAGGAAAGGCATACATTTCTATAATGAAAATGACAGTAATGTCCTATTAGTTACACTTAATCAGCTGCTCCTTTTGTAGAGTAATCAAGAAATAGAATCAAGAAACAGAAATCTTGCCCAATTTGCATAATAACGACTGAATAAAGTGATTCTGTAGCCTGTACTTAAAAAAAAATGAGTTTATAATTCTATAGGATTGAAGTATTTATTATATGGACTAAAATATAAGTTCCTTCGGTAATATGAAAAACTTTTTGAGTTTTAGTTGTATCCTTTGCTTAAGCTGGCCAACTTTATAAAGTCATACAACAATTCGATTTTGGTTTTGTTCGAAGTCGAGTACATATGAAAAGTGTGAGGGAAGTCTAAAAACGTGCGCTAAATTTAAGCGATCCTAATTATATTTGTTAATTTTCTTTTATTTTTGTATTTTATTTTCAAGTTTCAAGAAACTTTATTTAGTACACACAGGTAGGAAAAAGTATCTTTTTTTTTTTTGCATGCAAAAAAGCACTCAAAACTTTTTCCTCCATCCACATAGAGGCAAAGATAAAAAGAAAATCTTTTTTTTTTTTATTTTTTTTTTTTTTATTTTGTTACTTTTTACTTAACAAAGAATTTTTTTGTTTATATTTTTTACAAGCTAGTAAAAAAATGTAATAAAGTTATACGTTCATGTTCACAATTTAAGCTCAGAAATATAATAAATTATTTTGGAAAAAAAAAAGAAAAAAAGCGGAGAAAGAAAAATATATTTTAATATAATTTTACCGACTAGAAAGTTTTTTTTTTCGTTTTTCTCTAAGCTCTTCGTGCTAAATTTGCTTCATAAATTTTGCGAACAAAAAACTCAAAATTTGTTTGTTCGAAAGATTTTGTTTTTTTTTTTAACTCGATTTTACATTTTTTTTAACTTTTAATTTTATTTTATTATCATTTTTGATTTTCAGAATTATGATTTAATTCGATTTTATTTAAGGATGTTCGCAATAATTATTGATTTTCAGAAAATTATTTAGATATGCGACAATAACATTTTTGGAGCATCATCCGTTTTTAGTTGCTACTTAGCTCTTTATTTGTTTGTAAAATATTTGTTTCTTTCACATTAATCTCATTACTCAATCAAATCTAAGTAATTTAATTCAATTTAAAAATATGTTTTTTAAAAGTTTTTAATTAATGTTAAATTTCGTATTTTAAACAATAGTTTATGTTGTTTAAATGATTTATTCTATTTTTTTTATTAAATATATAATTTGCAATTTAAATATACACACCGAGCTTTTCAAAAGCTCAATGAATTTTTCACAATTTATCAATAAAAATCAACTTTGATACAATAAAAGTGCTTAATAAACCAATATTAGGGGCACTGAATTATGACCGCATGAATTATGACCGCGGAAAAAGTTTGTATGGGCGGACAAAATTCATTTTTAAAATGAATTTTGTCCGCGCAAGAAAATGTCTTTTGACCGCGCGGTCAAAATTCATTTTATTTATAAATTGAGTCGCGGTCAAAATTCATTTTGAAAATGAATTTTGCCCGCACATTTTCTCGCGGTCAAAATTCATTTTTTTATAAATTGAGTCACGGCCAAAATTCATTTTGAAAATGAATTTTGTCCGCACATTTTGCCGCGGTCAAAATTCATTTTTTTTAAATTGAGTTGTTGCCTGGAACGCGAGTATTATGCACAAAAGTTATGGAGAAGATACAATTCATTTTAAATGACTTATTTTAAAAATTGAAATCAACCCTCCGATAAAATATTGTGTTCTAAGCTAAAGGGCAAGGGCGCTAGCCGCAAATCCCACTGACCAACCGCTCGCCCGCAGCCCTGTTGCCCCGTTCCCCTTTTGCTTAGAACACAATATTTTATCGGAATATATTGTGAGGTACACAAGGGGAAGATGGGCAGCAGGGCGGCGGGCGGGAGGTTGGTCAGTGGGATTTGCGGTGCCAGCCAGAAAATGAATTTTGTCCGCACATTTTGCCGCGGTCAAAATTCATTTTTTTACTTAATTGAGTTGCGGCCAAAATTCATTTTAAAAATGAATTTTGTCCGCACATTTTGTAGCGGTCAAAATTCATTTGTTTTCTAAATTGAGGCGCGGTCAAAATTCATTTTGAAAATGAATTTTGACCGCCAGTCGCGGTCATAATTCATGCGGTCAAAATTCATGGAGCCCCAATATTATTTCTCTTTTATTTTTATGTATGAAAATATATGCTATCTGGTACAAAATTACGAAAATTTAAGCAATCACTTCTTACACAGAACATAAAATACTATAATATAGATTTAATATTAAAACAAAAGTTTTGAATGTCAAATATGCATTTGCATCTTGAAATAAATGTTTGTTGGTTCCTTACCTTTCCAAGTGAAATGTTTGTAAAATGTTCATCAATTTACCTGCTTCAAGGAACAAAAACTTACACAGAAATTGGTCGAAAGTAATGAATGCCAAGATTGAAAACGACGTTCTAATTTTGTATAAAATATTGAACATACTAAAATGTTTGACATCATAATTGTGCCATTTTCTGTGTTCCTGAAAACTATACATATAGCTATATAATGTTCAATTAGTAGTATAGTATTAGTAGTATAGAAAAAATCAGGTTCCTAATCTTTATATTTATTTATTACACTATCAATTCACTTATAAATTTATTTCATTTTTTTTTTTTTGTGGTTGTATTAAGTTAATTTTAATTAAAATAATAACAATAATAATATTAATAATCATAATAATACTTGATATGTTTTTCATATAATTTTTCACTTCTTGTCAGATTGAGAGAATTCAAGAAGGCATATACAATTACAAGGTAAATAAAGACCAAAAAAAATTTTCATTTCATTACAACGTTTACATTTTTTTTTTTAGCGTAGCTAATCGTTTTTCATCTAAAAAGGAAAATTAGTAACAGTCTGAAAATTGTAATTAAATTAAAAACCTTTTTATTTTATTATTATTATTATTATTTTCTTCTAAATCAAAACATTTCCCTTTGAAGGTATTTCAACCATGATGTCTTTAGAGAGTTCAAAAAATCTTTTTGTACAATCAAGAGAGAATTTAAATTAAAACTTTGTTAAGTTTTCTTCTTGATTTTTTAGTAGAATAAAAATAAAAAAAAAATGAAAAGGTTTACTTTTTTATATCGTGAAATTAAAAAAAAAAAAATTTAATCGCACAGAAAATAATTTGCATTTTATCTAATTTTGTTTTCACTTTTATATAAAATGCAAAACATATAAATGTTTTAGATATAAATTTGATACAAATAACATTTTTTTAGTTTTATTTTCTTTATTTTTTTTTAACATAGTCAGTTTGAGCTACAGTTATGGAGTTGACATAGTTAAAGTATTGATTTTATAAGAGACTTTCAATTATCCGTGAAGATGTTTCTGTTTTCCTATGAAATGTGAATCATAAGTCAATATCATCAACATTGTTACTGAAAAGAAAGTCTAACCAGATATATAAGTTTCTAATTTCACGACTCTTTCTTAATTAATGTTACAAATCTTTTCATTAAATAAGTTTGCAATTTAAAGCGATATTCATAGTCTATAACAGTCACAACAAACATTCAGTTTCAAATTTGGAGAACTTTTTTAAAAATCGTTTATAGCAATAATTATTTATTTAGCAATTTTATTTGAGTAAAAAAGAAGTGTTGTGTGTAGTATGAAGTGTTGTGTGTAGTATGACCTTCAATCTATTTTCTTATAACAAAATATAAGCTATTCTAACTTCTTTTTGTGATATAAAGAATTCATTAAGATTTAACAAAACAAAAGCAGAAGAAAAATTTTTTTTTTCGTTTTTGATAATGAACTCTTTTTGATTTAATAATCTAATTTTGCATTCAATGAGAATGAAAATAATACTTAGCATTATTGGCATAATGCAATTGACAATATTATATCCTTAAAAATATTTTACATATAAGCTAAAAACAAAAAAAAATTATTTATTTCAATTGTTCTTTATTTAGGTCATGGACTAAAATTTATTATATTTTCTAGTTGAAAAATTATTATCAACAATTTATTGATTTTATAGTATAGAAAATTTATCTTTTTGGTTGACCTTTTTTAAATTATATATATATACGTTAGCCAAAAAAAAAATTGTGTGTAAAATTGTATTAAACTTCCAAGAAAAATGGATGCCAAAATTTTCAGCTGTTGGCTATGTGTACATACGCAATAAAATTTTACAACATTAAGTCGAATTAAAAATGTATGTAAATGCGGTACAAAAATACGAATAAAAAAATTAAACTATTAATATTGTTAATTATATATTAAATTCCCTGTAGGGCAGTTCTAGAACTCGTTCTATAAATATATAATTCCGGTTCTAAATTTAATATTTAATATTCAGTTTTTTGTAAGAATAGTAACTATGCGATACTTTTGAACAAGTTCAGTCTAATAACCATATAGTAGGATCTCATGTATCGAAGAAACTACGAAGTTCCAGAACTATAGTTTCTCAATCATTACTATTATCTCGTCTTTCATTTTTACTTACAAGGATTATATTACAAAAAAAAAAAAAATAATTTTTTTTTTTTGTAGTTTTCCACACTCATTTTTCTTTGCGTTTTTAAATATAAGAATTTATTACATGTCAATTGTGGTCGGGTGTTCTTTGAAAAATAGAGTTTAACACCATATTATTATTATTATTATTATTTTAGAGAAAATTGAATTTCATATTTTCATTTAACAAAAATTCTTATTAAACTTAAAAGTTTATATATAAAATATACAAAAATCTTCATTCATTTTTGTGTTTTTTTTTATTCATCTTAATTTTTTTGATCATAATTTTTAAGTGAAATCTCCCCTTTTTTTTTGATATAGTTAACAGTTTTAAGAAGATTTTCATAAGCAATGCAAAAAAAAAATTTAATTTCAAATTTATTTTATTTTGCGAAAAAAAACAACAAACTGAAAAGGGGATGTTGTTTGTTTTTCCATCGTGAACTCATTGTTTGTTCATAAAAGTAGAGAAACAAAATATTATGTTCACTTTTGTATCTTCTGCCTTATACACATATATTTACTCTTTTTTTTTTGTTTTCATATGATGATGTAGTAAATTTATGCACACACCATACTCAAAAAAAAAATTATTGGATTTATAAATATCTTTTTAACTTTTCAAATTAAGTTAAAAAAAAAAAAACAAAAAAAAAGGGTTCTTTTCATATTTTCCTCAATATAATAATACCAATTTGTTTTTATATATTACAAATTTTTTAATGTGGAAAAGAAAAAATAATAATAATTCGTCGTTGTTTCAAAGTTAGGTCGTATATAATCTAAATACCAGAAAAAACATTTTATTTTGGTAGTTTTGACAAAAAAGTTCTGACAAATTATAAGTTGAGAGTGAATTTAATGGAGTTCAGAGTTTTTAAGACTCTTATGAATTTAAAGTTTCTTGCGATGGTTTAAAATAGAATATTTGGTTATAAATTTTCGACGAATAATTTACTTTAATTTTTCAGATCTTAATGAACAGGACTAAATGCATGGTCGTTATTCCTTATTGTGTATTAAATTCAACCGAAGGTTTTTGTTAACAGTTTTTATTTTACGAAATGTTATCAAAATCATAATCGCAATTTCTTGTCAGACTGTTAATTAAAATTCTAGGAAAGAAATAATTTTGGTAATTTTGCACCAATATGGAATAACATGAAAAATATGAAATAGATTATTTTATATGTACAATAGAGTTATTTTATCATATTTTTTGTTTTTGTTGTTTTTTTAATAATAAATTGAGTCACATACTCAATCTGATTTTAATTTTAATTTGTTGTTCTTTTTAGTTTTTTTTTTTTTTTGTGTTTTTGTTATATGGAAATTAAAAAGTGTTCTTGAACGTTTGGTGGTGGCTTCAAAAATTCGACACACGTTTTTTTTTTTTTTTTAAATAAAATAATTTTGAACACCCTTTTCATTATTTTGGCCCCTTTATAATTTTATGGAAATCAGTATTTATGCAAAATATGCTTTTAATGTATCTTTCAATTGAAAAATCTCTTAAATTAAAGTTCCAGAAATAAGAAAAAAAAAATTGTTTTCTTAAAATTTTAATTCACAATTTAATTTTTAGAAAGTTATTTAAAAAAGACTAAAAATTATTTAGGTTTTATTGTCAAATTTTAAATTCAAATTCTATTATTTTAGAGAATTTTTGTGCTTGTTCGCACAGGTTACAACGAATTTACATTATAGATATGTAAAAAACGGGCGATTTTATAAGTAAAAAAATCATAAGTTAAGCTAATTATTTACTTGAAAAATCTTAAAATCAATTAAATGAAACAAAATTATAAAAATAAATCAATCATTTATCGTTTCAAGTTAACAAATAAAATTTAAATGCGCTTAAAACTTCTACAAGTACTGCCATAACATAACTTGGTTTTCCATAACTGAACCAGAGATAAAATATTCGGGGGTAATTAAAATATTTTAATGTGCATGTGATCGGTAAGTTGTATTTACAATCGCAAATTCGCTTGGTAAATGGTATATTACATGGATCAATACACATGTAATTATTTAATTAAGTAAATTTTATTTACTTTCTTCATTTTGAACTTTTGTTTATTTTTTGCATTGGCAAATGTATTGATTGCAACTACCTCCCACATCCTCATTAAAACAGTATACAAAATATGTTAATAAAATTTGTTATACCATAAAATTTATTATACCATGTCCATGGGTACTTGTCAATATTATATCACTCGACCTAACGGTCTCGTGATATAAGGATTGACTCGTGTCTATGTGTTTTTGAGTACACACAACTCGTTGTAATAACAAATTTTCTTAACATGTGTTGTTACCTACTATAACAAAATACTATACTGAGATAAAAATTAAGAGCAAATTTTCCACATCAACTTTGTTTCCAATTTCACGAAAATTTTATTGACTAAAAGAATTTTTAAGAAATCAGTTCACAATTTTCTCAAAATTTTGTCTCTACTACATATTCTGCTTCTTGACCGGTTTTATGAGTTAGTTTTAAGCTTAGGTATTTTATTGTTTCAAAACTTTTTAAATTCGGTTTTATAAAGGAATACATTATATAAATGAATTCATGCTAAAAATTTATAAATATTTCTGTAATATATAAAAATTAAACAAATTTATTACTCGGAAATATTATTGCCAAGAGAAAATTAAAGAAAACTCTTAAGTAACATTTTGTAATTCTGAGATCAAAGGAAAAGTTTCCTATATTCAACAAATATTTATTTTTATGAAATTGTATGGTTTGTTTTTAAAAAAATCTTAAATTTTTTTTTCAAATAATTGTAAAATTTACTTTTCTTTGACTATTTTCATAATTTAATTAATTTTAATTGCATCAAATATTTATTTTTTTATATTATATTTTAAAAGGCATAAAATTTATAATATATTATATAATTGTAAATAATATATGTGTAAATTAGTTTGAAAGGTTTATTTGAAAGTTTAGCAATCTTTGTTAGAAAGCTACAGAAACTAACTTATATGTTTAATTTAAATATGTTTTCTATACCGATTGATTTAAAAAACATTGGCAGTTATATTTTTTTTGTTCCCTGATCGAATTTTCATAAAAATTAATTTTCAGTTACAAATTCTAAACAGAAGCAAGATTTAATGAAAATGATTTGCAAACCTAACTAGTTTATAGAGTTTCCAACTTCTTCTTAAATCAAAATGAACAAATGAACGGACAGACTGAAAATAGAAATATATGTACAGTGAAAAAACAGATAACTGCGGCAGCTTTATTTTCTGTATTTTTTGCTAAGTGTACATTTCAAATTCGCACTAGTGTATGATGTTATCAAAATTTGCTTTTTTGTTTTACTTTTTAATGTATCTGTTCGTAAGATTATAGCACAAAACTTATATTGTATAAAAAATATTTTTTTTTGTTATTTAAGCTACTCGAAAATTTAGCGTAAAATTACGCTAAATTTTCGAGTAGCTTCAATTTATTTGCCATATATTTTTAGACAGGTTATTATGTATAAATGCAAAGATTTTCAGCACATTGTAGCAGAAAATATTGCAGTTATAACTTTATATAATAATTATAACTTTATTTTCCAGTACATGATCGATCTGTTTTTTCCTCATTTTGATGCAAACGGTCTATTCTATTTATTAAAAATTTTGCGCTCAATTTATAAAATAAAGAACAAATACTTTCATTGATTGAATTTCCATTACTATTTGTTTATATTAATTCCTGAATTATTCCTGAATTTATTAATAAATTAATTAATCAGAACTGTGGGAACAGGGATCGTTATATGATTTTTTACCTTCCTTGATAAATAATTAAATAATATTTTCTTCATTGTCAAAATTTCTACTAAATGTAAAATAAAATATGTTTTATAAATTTTTTTCAAAATTGTATTTCAACTGAGAAATCTAATTGAATTCAATGGCATATAACCAGTGGTGGGATTCAGCCGGTTCGCACCGGTTCGCGCGAACCGTTTCTTAAAATATTTATGATTCGCGCGAACCGTTTCTTAAAATTTGTAGGTTCACGAAAATCGTCTGAAAAAGTTTTAAAATAACTATTCACTGCTTTAACAGTCCCTCCGTGGCAATTTCTCAACTACTCAAAGAATATACAATTTGAATTTACATTGAAATTTGTATTAAAAATAAAATTTGAATTATATAAAAAACATGATGTTTGTCTTTCGGTCTGCGTGTTATCTAAAAATTTAAAAACTACTTTCACACGATGAGTATCTCGACAGGTGGTGCGTGTACAATTTAAAGTAAAACAATTTTTTTCTGGATTTTTTATTAGTTTATTAAAAGAAATACTGGAAAATATCCTATTTACTGTGAGCAAAGAACTGAATAAGAGTAAAAATATGCTCTTACAAAGTAATAAATGTGTAACAAGCAAGCCTGTTTTGAAATTACAACATGTGGAAACATCAATCTAAAAATTTATGAGTTTTTATGAAGGAGAAAGTATATTATATGTTCTGGAAAGGTCTTTAGAATCTAATTTAATAAATTAAAAAATTTTCAGAGGATTCGAAACAACGAAAAAAATTGTATTATTTTTTTTTACGGGATGCGAACCGGTTGTTAAATGTTTTGAATCCCACCACTGCATATAACTATATATTAACAAAAGGAAATTGAGAGGAAATTCTACTTTACAATTTGGGATTGTTATAAACTTTTTTTTTAATCTTTATAATCTGCTCATGAATAACATAACATTTATTGAAAAATATCCTGGATCAATTTAAAAAAAGATTATGTTTTCATTTAAAAAAATTAATTTAAGAAGAAAATTGGGGGACTGACACTAAATATTTTATAGCTACACAAGAAATTATTTCATAGTTTTTCCAATTTTTTTTTTGTGGTCCGTGGAGTTGAAACATTAGGTAAAAAATTGGAATTGGAACAAAAATTTGAATTATTAGAGCAAAACTAGCAACTATATCTGCTGTACAAAACCGGTCATTCAACCAATTCTAGAATCCAATTCAACCAATTCCAAATCTTACTCTTCAAGATATTTGAAAAACATATACTTCTGTATTTGTTAGCTCCTATGCCAAAATCAGTTTTTTAATCTTTACAAACTGGTCTTTTTCTTTTATGTAGAACGCTTTTCTTTTCCCAGTGCATAATGTGAATATAAAATTGTTCTTATTAATTTTACTATATTCATTATTGGAAATTAGAACATTTTTATACCTTTAGACACAAAAGCTTTATCAACTACTAATTGCTCTGTAAAGAAAAACTTAATTATAAATGCTGCCATAGTGATAGTGTGTATATTTCTATTATAATTAGCTACAGAAAACTTAATGATCATCATCATCATCATCATCATCATCATCATCATTTCGAAAGATTAAAAAATATTTTTGTTTCAACTTGATGAACACAATATAGAAATAAAAAATTAAAAAAAAAAAATCATATATTTTAATAAGACAAAATTTTCTTCTAACTATATCTCGAAAAAAAAAAAAAATACAATTGCAGTATTAAAAAAGAAAATAATAAATATAGTATAATAGTAGTTATAGAGAAGGAAAAACTTAGAAAAAACCATAACAAAGGAAGTAACAATTTCATTACAGCCAACCATCAAAACTATAAAGGTTTTGTTGGTAAACCAAAAACTACATGTATATACAACATACAAGAATATCAAAAAAAATATATATATAAACTAAAACTAAATTATATAAAGGAAAACATTTTCATTTTGATGCAAAAAAAAAAAGGAAGAATGCATGTTGCAAAGAATTTTCTAATAATGAAAATTTTAAGGTAATTTTCACAAAGCATTTTATTTTGTTTTGTGTATAAAACTCTATAACTCATTTTAATTAATTCCATGAAAATCTCTCTCAAAATTAAAAAAAAAAAAAAAGAAGTATCATATCAAAAGTTAAAATTTAATTGCTATCTAGATTTGTATAAGGGGGATCCTTATAAAGGTATAAAGGATTTTTATTTTTTTTTAATTTCTAATTTTTATTCTTTGAAAATTATTTTTTAAATGAATTAAAAATGTTATAAATTTTAACCTCAATTTTTGAAATAATTATAGTAAAGTAAGAAATTTTTATAAATAATATAAAAATTTATATGTTATATAGACATTCGTTATTTGGGCTGAATTTCTATTAATTATAGAACCTGGAAAGATGCGGAGATGTTTTGATAATAGTTTTAGCTTTCAATTGAAGTGAAGGTTATTGATTTATTATATTTTATAATGGAATCATTCACACGAAAGCCTACTACATATTTACAATATGATCCCTAAGCAATATAACAATATGAGTCGTAGCAACAAAATCAGGGCTCCGCCGTCCATATGGCTTGGCATATTTTTGTTTAAAAAAATTGAAACTCAATTAGGAACGTTTTCATAAGAAAAAATTCTTTTACTGAATTCACCTTACCTCAATAAATTGCCTAAAGGGTTTGCTTAAAACAATTGCAACAGAGGAAATTAAAATTAATCAAAATTCGAAATTAAAATTTGATTTATTTAAAAAAAAAATACAAAAAGATCAAAATATTATGAACTATGATTATAGAAATTTCTTATTGTTTTAAAATTTTTTGGTTTTATAATTAGAACAGGAGGGGCGCAATATAAGAATCTGCACACGGTCGACAAACATGTACGGCGCGGCCCTGATCAAAATGTATACAGGTCTTGGCCAAAAAATAAAACATGCGAAGAGTTACTCTTGCCAATTTTGTGTACAATATATATTTAGTTTGGTTCATTGGGTGATGTGAAAAAATTATTTATTTACAAAGTAGTGAAAAGTTTAAATCGTCGCTCAGTATTATTATTATATATAAATATATAATATTAATAGTTATACACAGTTATTCGATTATAGCACCATTGAATAAGTACATCTTCTATCCGTTCTCGAAAATCTTAATCCCATCATGTTTTATTTGATAAATAAGAATTTTTATTTTTTCATAAAGTTTAAATACGTTTTACTCAAAACTTTACTTTTTCATAACACTGCACTGTTATTATACTCACCAAACGAAATATACTTTGTATATATGTCAATTAAATACAAAATTTAATTTGGTTGTATGGAATTGTTATGTTTCAATATATGCACTATAAAAAATATAATGTAATAATGTAAGTAAATGATGTTGATTAATATAAGTGTATAAAATTTTAAGTTTCAGTTGCTATTATATTTCTTTTATTATTTCTATTGATTTTTATTATAATTTCTTGTAAATTTTTCGATTAATTTTTTTCACAGACATGATGAAAAATAAAGCCTATATATAATATATACATATTTGAAAATTAAAATATTTATAAAATATGTTTTTTTTCTTTGTAATCAAATAATACGAAAATAATATATAATTTCTAGGCGATTAGTTTTTTAGCCTTGAATTAGGCGTTGTGAGAAATCATGGAACAGTGCTGCGAACATATCTTTAAATATAGCAAGTTTTTCAAGAACTTTTATCTTAATTTACGACCAGTATTATACGGCTAATTATGCAGTTCTAATAATTCAAACCAGAGTGTAAAAAAAGTAAATATCGGTTAAATACAGGTCTAAAAAATTTTGAAAGGTACATTTTTATTATAAAACCAATCCCTTCTTTCAAGTCACAGAAAATAAAACCTAGATATTTTAGAGTTATTATATACAAGGTATATTAGGGATTAGGGACACTATATATATATATATATATATTAGGAATTATAGGGATATATTATCGTCTTATTGAAAAAAGTTTTGTCCATTTTTGAGATTCAAAGAAAATTTTGAATTATATGAAAAAATAGTTAGTTTTATTCTATTTTCCTGTTAATAATTTTCTTCTTTACTTGACTTGGTGACAACTAAAAATTCTCAGTCATATTAATACCACTTTTCTCATAAACACCTCAAATTGCCAGCAAAAAAGAAACGAGGTGGTTTCAAAATAGAATTCAAAAATAAAAGTCAAAATCGATATTTAACTTTTTTTTTTGCACGAAATTTAATTGTACAAATCTATTTATTTTTATTTAAAATAAAAATAAATAAATTTTGTTTTCATTTTCATTTTAATTTTTTTTTTTGTTTAATAGAACCATTTTTCCCCCTACGGCAATTTAAGGTGTAAATTTTTTTTTTTTTTTCTAATAATATTTTGTTTATTCTAGACATGATTTTTAAATAAAAATTTATAAAAACGGTATTTTCCAGGCTATGTTTATTTAAAACAATTCTTATGTTGAAAAAATAAAATAAAAATTTCAAACATAAAAAATACTTATACATAAAACATAAATATATGTATATATTTTCACTAATTTTTGAACACAAAATTTTATTCTCAAATAAAATTTACAAAATTATTTTTTTTTTTAATATTTTGTACCTGGGATGCCAAATGGTTTTTTTTTTTCTTTCCTATCGTAATTTAATTAAATATCGATTGGAAAATTCATATTTGAGAATTTAAATAAAACCATAATTGAAAATTAATTGAAATATTAGCATAAAAATATAATATTCTTTTATATCTATTTTTTTTATGTTTAGAAATAAAAATAAAATGAAAAATAAAGAATTCAAATTTAATTTTTGAATAGAAATAAAATACGAGGCCCGCCGCGGCGCCGCATATTAATTTATATGGTTAATTATTTATTTTTATATGATTCTTACATTACACTTTACACTGAAAAACAGATTGCTGCAGATATATTTTTTGTAAATTTATTGCTATGCATGGTAAAAAAAAAAGGTCTTTTTTACTATTTAAGGTGTAGCCGGCGGGTACGTGGGAATTTTTTAAAATTATTAAAATTAAAGTTAATTTAAAATAGTGTAAAAAGCAAACGAAAAAAAATGCACATTTGACAATATAGTTGTTAATTATTACTTCAATTTGTACAAAATTGTGCAATTATTTATTAAGATTTACTAAAAATAGATTAGAACAGGAAAATGAAATGTGTGAAATGTGTTTTACGCTTTTTCAGTTTTAAATTAGATAAAAAAATTAGTAAAATATATTAATAATGTTGTAATTATTTCCCTTATTTTGGTAAAATAATTTTTAATCTAAATGAAAATTATTAATTACTAAAAAAAGAAAAAAACGTTATAATTATAAATTAAAAACAACACAAAAATGTGTAAAACGAGTTTACACTTCTTTCGGTGTAGAAAAAAGAGTAAAAAACGCAAAATTTTTTTTACCGTGTGTATATAGATAAAATATAACTAGTGAATGACGTTAATTAAAATAGTTAATAGTTTTACTTCTTAATATATTTGTTCATATGATTATAGCAATATTTGTCATAAAAATTTCGAAAATTCATATTGTATAAACAATTTTTTTTTTGTTATTTATTTTCGCTAGAAAAAACAATAAAAATTATTATTTTTGTGTACTAAATTTTGCTACAACTCATTTGCTGTATATTTTGGAGTGTTAATATGTATTTAATAATAAATGCAATATTTACAACACATACTACCCGCAAATATTACAGTTTTAGTTATAACTTTATAGCTGGTTTTCCAAACAGTTTTTTAAGCAAAACATATAAAGAAAATATAGTTCCGCAGCTATCTGTTTTTTCAGTGTAGAGTTGTGTTTCTGTGAAAATGCATATTGAAACTCCAAAAATATCCCATTTGAGACATTAATATAGTCAAATAGAACTTAATAATAAATTTAGCAAGCATTGGCAACTCACTAGTACTTTATCATTTTAATATAGTATATAAAATAATTTTTTTTCATATTCATTCTTCGCTAGAAAAAACAGTTAAAACTATAATTTTTGTGTAGCAATTTTTGCAACAATTCAATTCAGTTCCAATTTATTTACATTTTTGACAAAATTTTATATTGAATAATAATAATAGGAAGATTTTTAGCACATACTGCCACAAAAAAAGTTAAATGAGAAAAAATTCTTACCAAAAATAGAATAAAAACGATTCAAGATGGTAGAAATATCGATATTTTACATTTAGAAGAAATTGAGCCAAATTTCTTAATATCAAAAATTATAAACATATAAGCAAGGAACAGGCATTTTACCGCATCATTATTTTTCATGTATTCTAATTTTTAACTTATAATAATGCAGTCTATCGGCGAGAATCATTATGCAAAAAGAATTCATAAAATATAAATTCTATTTGTTTTTAAGGACATCAAAAATTAAATCTATAATGTTCTGTTTTATAAAGACTGGTTATGTTCAATTATAATCACTTAACGTTTTAAAGATAATATGATACGTAGTCAAAGGAGACTGCTTTGAATTCAATTGAATTCTTAATTTTCCTTAATTTAACCACTACCTTGAAACTATTTCAAAACAATACGATCAAAGAACAACAATTAAGAATCAGCGGTTAATGATTAAAACCCAAAGAATCAATTAATAATGAATAATTAAAAATCGAAAATGGAGATTAAAGGAGTGGGAATCAATGCTAAAGAATTAAAGATTCAGAATCAAAAATCTAGAATCAAGGACGAGAATAAAAGATTAACGATCATCGATGATTGATGATTGATGAGTAACTTGAACATGAAAAACAAAATCAAGAATTTAGAATTAAAATGAAGATCAAGGATCAAAAAAGACCGATAAAGATTCAAAGATGGGGAACGATCAAAGAGCAAGAATAGAAAATGACGTTGCAGCAAGAAGAATAATACTAATTTTTTTCGACAATTTTGCGACTTAAAATAATATTTTACACAATGTCTCATTTTGGCATATCTGCAGCAATTTTTATAACTTCATAAGTCATCGGTATATGCAAGTTTTTTTTTTTTTTTGAATTTTTGTCCTACTTTTATTTTAATTTAAAAAAAAATTATATATTTTCTTTTTTCATGTTAAACGAATTATAGAAAAAAAAAACTTTTTTTTTTATCACAACAATCTTACAAAAAATTATTGTTTTATTAATTTTTGATTTGGTCTACGTTTTTCGTTATATGCAAAAAATGGGAAAAAAAGGAAAAGAAACCAAAAACAAAATAAGAGGGAAAATAAAAATGTTTATTATTTTGGCAACAAAACCTAGATATTTATATAAATTTTTCTTCTTTTGGTTATTAAAAAAAAAAATTAAAAATAAACTTATCATTTCCAATTGTAAAATTTTGGCTTCAATTCCAGGTCAATTTAATTTTTTGTAGATCTTAGATTTTCATATTTTTAATTTTTTTTCTTCTAACTATTCTATTTAACTATTTTTCTTCTTGAAGAGAAAAATGACTGAAAGGCGGATGTATTCTGGAAATCATGATGTTTCCGAATTATATAGTTTCTATCTATATTTTCCAATGCCAAATGTATTTTATTTCTATACTTAAAGGTTGTTGTAATTCATTTTGATGTAATAATGTGTTTAAAAGTCAAAATTAATATTTATTTTTAAATTTCTTTTTAATTTTATTTGAAATTAGATTTTTGTACATATTTTGTGTACACTGAAAAAAAAAATCAGTGAAGAATTAGCTATAAAATATAACAGTAATATAAAATATATTATAATTCGTTCAAAAATGTATCGAACTAAATTGTAGACTAATTTGCTAAACTAAAATTATAATTTCGAAAATTATATTCTCGATAGAGGAAAATACATTTAAAAAAAATAATTAAATGTTATATATACATTTTTTCAAAATTATGATTAAAAATAGATCAAATTTATCATACCAAAAAAAAATTTTCTTGACTTTCAAGGTATAGATGTTGAAAAATCAAGTAACAGAAGCAAGAAAAATTTTTATTTAATTTTTACTTGTTTGATATTTGTAATGCTCTTTTCGAAATTCGAACCTTGGTCGTTGGCATTCCAAACCACCATTTGTACACCAATAACTACGGCAGCTATATTTCCTATATGTTTTTCCTAAGTGGATGACGTTGGCAAAATTTGCTATTTGCAAGGAAAAATAGCTAATAGTTTTGCTTTTTAATATATCTTATCATATGATTATAGAAATATTTGTCATAAAAGTTTCAGAAACTCATATTGAATAAAAAAATTTTATAATTTATTCTTTGCTAGAAAAAAATGATAATTTTCAAGTAGCAAATTTTGCTACATTTCATTTACTATATATATTTTTGGATGAATTATTATGTATTTAATAATAAATGCAAATGTTCAGCACAGGCCCGACAGAAAGAAACGCAGTTTTAGTTATAAATTGTTTGCCATATTTTTGTTTGGCATTGTTCGAAAGATTTATTCAACCCATATGTATTAAACCTACTGAAGCAATACCAATATAATTTACAGTATCAGTGGTCTCTCGAAACCGAGAAAAATTTTCTTTTGATTTTTAAATTCGTATTTAAATCTTTTTCCTTTAATTTCATGCAAAGAACGCTCGAATGAACTGCTAACCACGATTATAGATTTGTTTGTATATTTATTATAAAACGCAACCTGGAATAATCAAAATAATCAAATTTACAAAAAATTCCGTTTATTTTATAAACAAAATATAAATATGTACCTAAAATCTGCATATAAAACATAAAACTGCAACCTAATAATTTAATAGCTCTCTTTTACTTAAGTACTTCTTATTGCAGATCTTGTGCAGAGTAAAAATGTTAACCACTTTACATCGATTATCCCGGGAAAAAAAAAAAAAAACAAATAAAAAAAAAACGTGGCGGTAATATTTTAAATTCTTATAATTACAACATTACAAAACATAAAAAAAAGTACGTACATATTTATATTTATGTAGGTATTACATTCTCAGATATTTTTTGCTTTATTCGAATTTATGAAAATTTTTTTCCTCTCTCTCTCTCTCACTCTGTGTTTCTTTTCCAACTCTTGCCAATTTTGCTGAATTTTCCATAAGCTTATTACTAGAATTTCTTGTGCCAGGGATGAAAGAATAAAATGGGAAATATAAACATTTAAAAGTATAGTTGAGGAAGTAAAGATATATTTATTTTTTAGAGAGATACTGAGCATAACATATTAAGAATACCTAATAGCTGAATGCGTAAATTTTGGCAATGAAACAAAAAAAATCAACATAAAATGTAATGTGATAACATAATTTTTCAATGATTTTTATTTTACACAGATTCAGTAAGTTCTCAACATTTGTGAAATTCAGATGCTAGATAATGTTTGTTCAAAAAAAGCATTTAATTTTTTGTTACTTCAAAACCTAAATCAGATTATTATACTGTCGTTAAATTTTAAGTTACGTTAATGTGAATAAAATAGAATGAAATGATGAAAAAAAAGAGTGCAATTTTTTGAATATAAAAGGTTCAATGAAGGACATAACTTATATTAAAATAATAGCGAGTCAATTTTCAAAAGCCACCAATCCGATTTCCACTTTAAATTAATGGAATGTTTTTAGCTCGTTGTATACAAATATTTATATAAATATTTCTTAATATTCTGTAACATTATCGTTTTACTTTTGTAAGAAATGGATTAAATTTTGACGTACAATATGATTTGTTTGAGAACGTCACAATATTTTGAGTAATATTTGTTTCAATAATTCATTCAATAGGTAGGTGAAGTTTATTCAAGCACTTCTACTTAAAGTTATTATTTTTTTTTTGGTAGCAGAGGTTTAATTTCACTATCTATGCGCGAATAGAAAATAACAAGGATATCGTGATATAAAGTCGCATACATGTATCATAATCAGAAGTGTATAATTTCATTATTTTTGGTCTTACGTTCAATTGAATATAATCACATGTAGGAATGAACATGCTAGGACACGGTTTTTATCCAAAACTCAAATTGGTATAATTAATGCTCATGCTAGTACCATATTGAATTAAAAATATGAGCTGTTTTTTTTGAAAGTGGTATTAGTCCACTTTTTAAAAAAAATGAGTAAATGGTAATTTTAGTAAGATATAGCCACCTTCTCTCCATATTTACATGAAAAAATGATACATGAAAAAATGGACTTATACCACTTTCAAAAAAACCAGGTCATATGGCAAAATTAAGATTTTTTTTTTTGCAAATAAGATTTAGGCTGAAAGGAAAAGTGTAATTTTTATAATAACCTCAATCAAAAACTTTACGAGAAATAAAGTGTATAATAATGGCATAGAATTCTAAATGAAAAAAAAAACACAAAACTTAATAAAATTGGACAAATAAAGAAATTTTACACAATCCTTGTCTCAGATGGGAATCGAACCCAGAATGGCACATGCCATACGCTAATGGCTGCCAAACGTAAAACATTACTATTTATCATTCAATAAATTATGAAGTTTATGAACTTGATTATAAAATAAAGAAATATTTTATTTTTGTGATACTCAAAAGTCTGTCAGTTACCGGATTCCTTTACTCATTAATTTCATGAATTTCAGTAGTCTTTAAATAATTTCAACACTATTGAAACCAATAGGAAAACAATTTTACAAATTTCAATAATTTCAAAGTATTATAATTTCTTAAAAATAAAAGTAAAATTTTATATAGGTACCTAAGTTTCCTAGATTGAATATTTATATATTTCAGGTTTCACAAAAAAAAAGTTTCTACCTCGTTCCCTTTATTATATTAAAAGTGAAGCTATACCTATATTTCTTTTCTTTTTTTTTCACTTTCAACACTATATACACAACACTATATACACAACATTATACCGAAAAAGAAAAGAAATATGTTTTATTTTATGTTAAAAATAAATAAATTAAGTAGGTAGTAGTAAGTAATTTAAGTGTTTTTATGTATAAGCAAAAAAACAATAAAAATTTAATAATCTTTAAAAATCAATTATTATTATTTTTTATTAAAATGAAAGCGCGGAAAAATTACTAATAAAAAGCTTTCATCCTTTTGTTTTTTACCGGTATGTTAATATCTATATATTAATATATAAATATATGATAAATATACATTTATGTTTATATTAATGTTATTATATATGGAAAAACATAAATATATTTATATATATTAATATTATTATACACTAATACGTGTATTTTAAAAGACGACAGTAAGTAGGTGTAGGTTATTATGAGGTACTTACTTTACTTTTCAATGGTTACATAATATTTTTTTGCTTTCATACTTTTATATTCTCAAAGATGAACATCTTTTTTTTTTTTTTTTCCTCCCCCCAGAATATTATAAATTTATATTAAAATAAAACATTGAACATTAAATCATGAAATTTACACTAAAAAAAAAAGAAGATAAGTCGGAAAAAAGAAAAATAAAAATTAAAAAGTGTAAACATAATTTTATTAATTTTAAAAGTAGAATTTTTTTTTTTTTTGGGAAAATGAAGCAATTAAAAAGAAGAATATTTCCACCCCCCAACTAAATAAAATTAGGTCCTTCCATTAATTACACTTATTTATTGAGAATAAAAATTCAACCTGAGCAGTGGCGCTTTATGACATTATGGTGCCCTAGGCAATCAACATTTTTTTTAATTCAAATTTACATAAACTTTTAAACAACTTTAAAATAATATAGAATGCTTTCTTTAACTCACATACTTTTTTATTGACTTATGTAGCCAAATTATATAAAATTAAAAGAAAAAAAAAATTAAAATGAAATAATTAAATAATTAAAAATTAATAACAATTAATAACAAAAATTAATAACCAAATTCAATTATACACTTATAAAATAGTTCACAGCGGTACTTTTCTAACTTTCAGCTCTGCAAATTCATCAATGACATTATCCTAATTAATTTTTTTGTGCGCTGACTTTCAATGCATAGAAGTTTGAAAGTTTTTCTTGGCCCATCGAATTTATCTGGTACTTTTTTATCCTTTTCAGAACCGAAAATAATCTTGCTGCCGTAAACAAAAACGAAATACGAAATTTACATTGCCAATTGACTTTGTAAGAGATAAACTTAAATAAACAGAGATTATTACAATATTAATTAAAATTCTACTACAATTTAAATACTATACAAAATAAAATTTTCACAATCTAAGATTTTACTATTTTAGACGAGTAGCGGGCAACTGAATTTAATATATTATGTGTAAAAAAATATTGTTGGTGCCCCCGAAATTATGGTGCCCTAGGCAATTGTCTAATTTGCCTACGGTGTAATCCGCCGCTTATAATAATAACATACTTTACTTTAGATATATTGTTCTAAATTGATTTAATAGACTAAATTGGTACATTTAACTATTGGTTACTGTGCTTTATGGTGTATTGTAACCAATTGTTATACTATACTTTTGGGGAATTTAATATTGGTGTAAATTGATCAAAACATGATTATAAATAATTTTTGATTTTAGCAGTTTCGGATGGATTATACAAAAATCTTTGATAATCTGTGATCGAGTAACAAAATTTTTTAACTTAAAGTTATCTTCAGTATAAATTATTATTGCTTAACTCATTGAGATTTTACAGCAATGTGATATTGATGGTTTTGACGGCTTACTCCTCAATGATTTCTTTCAGAGTTAATTAAACTTTTCTACGCTTTGCGATCTATAAATGTATAAAAACATTATCCACGATGATAATAAAAACATTTCTTGAAGGTTTTCATCATTACTAGTTATAATATAAATTTTTTTCCCTTGGTATATAACTAGCACTTTTGAGGTGTCAATATTAAAAATATTTTAATGTTACCTTTTAGAGCTACAAATCTTATAATAAATATTTGGTAAAATATAAAGAATAAAAATAAATAATTTACATAACAAAATATTTAAATTGATTTTTTTTTTGCGTATTTAAAATGCTTTTGACCGGCGGCGACTGTAAAATATATTTATTTAAAAACACTTATATTTCATAAAATGAATAAAGAATTACTTCACAAATTTGTACTTATAAGGTTTATATGGTTACGGTTATTACCTCAATCTTCAGATGAGAAAGTCCCATCTCTTTGTAGAAAATTTTACATTTTCTTATTTTTGAAATACAGAAATATATTTTTTTAAATTATAGCAAAAATTGCACAAAAGCATAAGCAAAGGTAAGTTTTAAAAACAGACATCATAACAAATTTGAAATACATGATCGGAATTACACTCAAACTTGCTTAATTTACACTCAAACTTGCTTAATTTGTACACATAGCGTATGCACAGAAAATTTTTACTCCAAACAAAGTATTATACAGCAAATTTTATTTGAGTCGGTTTATGCCAACAAATCAAGATGTTAATTAAATCGATCCTTGGGCTCAATAATAATTTTCAAAAACAAAATTATATAGTTCAATTATGTCTATATCAAAGAAAAAATAAAATAAATAAATTACGTCGATCGTTATTTAAGTTCTTTTAAATTTTAGTTACATAACGAAAATTTTATTATTGAGGAAAATTAATTTAATTTTTTTTTTTTATAAATAATAAATAAATACATCAGACACGAATAATAAAATTAAAAACGATAAAAAAACAAAAGCTTTTACGTCAAAAATAGAGATAATGGTAATAATTATGTTAGACAGATTAACTAAAATTACTATATACCTAACTATTTTTTCTTTTTTGTTTTTATTTGTTAACACTTATCAGTATTAATTGTTAATTATCACGCAATTATTTAATAAATTCTACAAAAAAAAAACATTAAACATCCTAGACCTGAATATAATGTTTCATGTTTTTTTTTTTTTTTTAATATATGTTACGCTTAGTTTATTGGATTCATTCATGAAAAATGTATTTTTTGTTTTATTTATAGTTTAGTTTTTACTGATTATATTAATAATAATAGTTTAGGGAAAAACTCTTCAATTCTAATTAAAAAGAGGTGTATTTAAAAATAAACACACTATTTTATTGATTTTTATTTTATTTATTTTTGAAAGCTATTTTTAATACCGGTAAAATTGTTAAGATAATATTGCTTTTACTTTTACGAAGAAGAGTTAAGATTCTTTGAGCTTAACTTTTCTATATATATAAAAATTCTTTTGTATTTCTATGTTATATGTTTTTTGTTTTGGAAAATTATTTACAATCCTCATTTTTATGAAATAAATAATATCTAATATAGCACAGTTGCTTTAAGAGTGAATTCTTTATCTTTCAAATTTGCGGACAGTTTCCATTTAGGATGGACCTTAATCCGTTTAGAGAATGACATAATCCGTTTAAAAATGACATAATAAGAACTAGAGGAAAATATATTAAAATTGTATCCCACAAAACATGTTTCAAACGTATCTGAATAAAAAACTGTTTCGTATTTGTAGAGTAATTGTTTCTTCTAGTATTGGATAGTAACTGATTTACATAGCTTTAATTCTAATACCAAACTACATATATCATTTCTATGCACGAACATTGATGTGAAAGAAAATAAAATTTTTATTAAATTTTTGAAAAAATTCATTTACATAAAATTATTTTTTTAATCAATAAAAGCCTTATTTTATCCTTTTGTTCATTCCTTTATTTTCTGACATTTATTTTAATATAAATAAAATTAAAGTTATAATTAAAATTTTCGTACTAAGAAAGACTTGACCTATATATGATATCGTAAGTCGGGTCAACTGGCACGAAAAAGCTTTAGTTCTTGAAAATATTTTCTAAACCAATTGGTATTTGTATTAGCCTCAGCAGAAATTAAACTCATTTCCATAAAAAAAAACAAAAAACAAGTACAGAACACCAAAAATTTTAAATCTTCCACAAAATACAAAGAATGGGATGGTAGGTAAATTTTTCCTGAATCATGTATAATATAAATTACAAGAACGTACATATTTCAATTAATTATCATTCGAATCAAACCAATATTAAATATTAAATATTACATTTGAAGTTGATGTCTATTTTTATATTGATTCCATAGGATCTATAATAGAAATGGATGACTACTTCGTGCGCCGTTTCGAAAATTAAAAAAAAAAACAAAAAATTAAAAAATAGTATTGAAAAGGGAAAAACGTAAACCGCTTTGACAAGCCGGTCACGATGCGCCTATTATAATCACTTTATGATTTCTGTGGCTACTTACCAAAACTATTATGCTCTCTTTACATAGGGAAAAATAATTTTTTGTAATTGTTTTATTCATAGCTTATTTCCATCAAACTTGCCAAACAAATGAATATTTTTCAAATTTTCCATTATTTGACTTCCATCCTTTGATAATACATACCTTCATTTTTAGATTTTTCTTTGCTAAATTTCACTAAATTTTATTTTTTTTTTCTTCAAATTTAAAAATTTTGAAAATTGTGATGACAAAATAATAATAAAAAAAAATTTCGGTTAGTTGATGTCGAGCCGGAAATAAGTGAATTAAAATCCAGTTGAGCTTATTTAATAAAGTTACTTGCTTTTTTTCCTTTTCAATAAGAAAATGCGTCGTTGTTTACAAATTTTCAATTTTTGCCAACAACAACAATTTTCATACAAATTTTTGACAAGTAGTCATCCATTTTTATTATAGATCCTGTGATTGATTCCAAAACGAAAATAATATCTTTTCTAATTCAGAGTCGAAAACATCATTAAAAATCCTCTTAATTTATCAAAGATCAATTTATTTTTCAAAATTTTTTAAAGTTTTTCACTTAGGTAATACTTAAAAATTCGTTTAAATTTTTTCAAGCAATAGGTACTTTCTTCAAATTTATAACTTAAAAATTTTTTTCAATAAAATTTGATAATTACACAGAAAAAAAAATATGTTCCTTAGGATTCTATTTCTTGTTTTATCAAAGACTTTTTTTCTAAAGATGTTTTTCTTTAATATAGGTATATATATAAATATATTCATCAAGAAAGTTTTTTTTATTAAAATATTTTTTATAATAACTAAAACCATTACGAACTGAAAATTTTATTCACCACCACAAGTATACTTTTCAAAAATCATTTTTAAATTTTTATAAAGTTGGTCGAAAAATCGTTTTATTATTTTTTAATTCACATTTGATTATATTGACTACTTTAAAAAAAAAGTTCGATATAGTTTAGAAAAATACTTTAATCTACCTAACGACGGAATATTCCAACGTCATTTTTAAGTCCTAATTTATTTTTATATAAATAGTCAAAGGTTAATATTTATATTTTAGCTTGCAATGCCGTCCAATACTAAGATGCCCAAATTTTGCTTTCAAATAATATTAAACGCAACATTATAAAAATATATTACCAAAGAATATGTATATCATGGACGATTCAGTCGCGTACAAAAAATCTTAAATCACAACCCATAAATAACCCCATGAGCTTATATTTATTTTTTTGAGAATTTCGCTCTCACAAAAGCTTTTAAACCTTTAATAATTATATAGATCTGTTGTTAGTAATTAAAAAACAAAGTATGTGTCTATATAACGAAGTTTAAAAACAAGCTTTGTCTCCCTTAATCAGTTCCATCAAAACAGCAACTGCCTTAATTTCATCTTTAATTTATTTATTTTTTTTATTAAATTAATATCAAATTTTTTTTTTTTTATTATTATTATAATTTGTTATTTTTATAATAAAAATAAAAGTTAAATAGCTGAAGAAAAAAATAAAAATAAAAAATTATATATTATATACTTTTTTCTTCAATCCTTTTTGATGGAAATTTATTTATTTATGTTTTTATTGTTAAATACTACTTTATCTTTTAGTCACGTCCCCTTTATGGAAAATTCATCAATTGTATTTATTTATTAGCGCAGTTTGTTTGATTTTAGATCTTTTTTATATTTTTTATATATAAATATGTATACATGCTTTTTTTTTTATTTTTAAATGTTGAAAACGTGACTAATAGCCTTAAAATAATTTAATTTTTTTTTCTGTATTACAGCCGATTTTTATGAAGTTGTGTGTTTTTTTTTTTTTATATTTTTGCTGTTAAATTGAAAATATTATATTTATTTTTATTACAAAATAAAAGTTTATATTACTTTTCGTATTATTTTTTTTATTTTATTTATTTTAATTTTTTTTTTTTTTTATTCATCAACAGATGATTTTTAAGAAGAAGTAAAATTCACAACAGTTGAGTTTGGTCAAGTTTTGTGAAAATATTAAATTCTGCGAAGATGGATGCGAAGTCAAATTAGGCACTCAAAAGTAGCTGTAAAAATTTAAATTATGAAATTATTCAATCAAAATAATTTTCTTGTAAATTTTAGGTCGTCAGCGAAAGCTATAGAAAGAACTGAAGATTCAGTTTCGATTATATATTTCAGCCGTTAGCAAAAAGCTGTCTTCGCACGATCTAAAGTTTGAGTAAATGCTGTCGAAGCGTATAACAAATATTTAAAACTCAGGCCTTTGGAGCGGAGCTCAGAGCTGGTGCTTGGAGCAGCGGAGCTGCGATCTTTTGGTTGGAGCGTGGGTAGAGCCGGAGCACAAAAAATAACAAAAAATATTTATTGCTCCGCGCTCCACTGTTTGATAACGCCAAATAATATAAATTTTTCATTTTATAATTTTTGTTGTTAAATTAATAATTTAAAAAAAGTGTATCTCCACTATTTAAATAAATGTATGTGTTTAAATTTTTACAAAACTATTCAAAATTTTAATGTAAAACTTGTGGTGGAGCTAGCAGCGGAGGCAAGAGCGGAGCGGAGAGCAACTATTAGGAGCTGGAGCTGAACTAGAGCGGAACAACCAAAAAATATTGCCGCTCCAAAGGCCTGTTCAAAACTTCTAATTATACTTATTATTTTTAATATACGAATAAATTACTACATATACGAACAACAAGCAATAAATATTTACAGTTCAAGTACCACTTTGTTTCACATGATTCTTCAACGATTCTATTAGCAAGCAAAGAAAAACTGTCACTGAACAGATTCTTTTAATTAAGTTGTGATCGACCCCTCACCTTATGACATTTTATATTTCCAAGTCATCAATTAAAAAATGTAAAAGTTCATTTTGACATAAAATATGTCATAAATATATTGAGATTTTCTTGTAGCATACATACTCGCGACCGACTATTATACAATCTCTGAATTTTTAAGATTTCCAAGTTTTTCAATAAAATACTGAATGCCATTTTTCTCAAAAACTATTTTAGTTGTTAATAATTCCCAAAGGAATCAAATTTTATTTTGTTATTTTTTAAAATAAAAAATAAATAGCATTAATTTTTAATTGAATATTTTTCCTATTCTTTTTTATTATGTTAAAATTTATATATAAAATAATTTTGCAATTTATGAATGGAAAAAATAAAAAAAAACTTTAACTTCTATTAGAGTCTACAGTACATTAAAAATTTTCCTTTTTATAATATTATTATTATTATTATTACTATTATTTTTATTTTTTTGCTAGCCATTAAATTCAAGGATAATAACCCAATTCATACGAAGTCAATTATTGTTCCGGATATTCCTATATCCTTTTTTGCTTAAAACTTTGACCTAAATTTAATACAGCAATGTGATTTTTCTTTATTTTCCTTTTGTTTTTTTTTTTTTTTCTTTCTTTTAACGAGACGATAACATTTAAAAAGGATATGTTGAGCAATAAAATTCTATAAATTTACTCTAAATGAAAATTATTTTTATATAAAAATATATATATTTTTTTTTTTTTTTATTATGTATACAATGCTCTTTTAGTTTTTTAAATTTAAATTATGGTTTAATTTTAGTATTAAAAAAGTAATCCAGTTTTTTTTGTTTATTTTTTCTCCTGTATTAAAAGAAAACTTTTTGAAAACTCAATTTCCTGGGAAAGGATCAAAATTCAAGTATACAGTGAGTTGTAGTAGGGTTTTTTTGATAATACACAGCTTCAATGATGAGAATTAAAGATTTGCTAAGCTAAAGTATAGCCTGCAAGCAAATAAATCCACTTCGTTGAGACGATGGTTGTTCTCGGCAAAATAATTTAAATGTTTATGAAAATTTAAAACAAAACATAAAATTTTATTAACACTTGCAATTGATCTTTTAATAGTTCAGTTTCATTGATATATTAGAATAAGATCAAAAACTGTACAGGACTATTTCAATTTTCATTTTAGAAAATTAAACTTGGAGAGTGGCGAAAACTGAATTAAAAAGTGTATATAAACATTCGAATTTTTAAAATTTATTTTAATTATTTCAAAAAAAAAATTTTTTCTTTATAATTACACAAATTTATTTATTATGAGCGTTTTGAGTAGTAAAGCCATACTATAGATCAAAATAAAAGAATTCATGCATTAAGCTTATAGGGGCAATATCTTTACATTCGATAATATTTTTAAACGAATTTGCTTTAGGAAATTTTCAAAATCAATATTTCTAATTTAATGAAAAATTTAGGTTAGAAAAACTCTTCAAATTTCTGAATATTCATAGTCTTCCTGTGTTTATAATTAATAAACTTCAAAATTTCGCTATAATTTATAATAATTATTTTATTAACGTACTATTATAAAGTAAAGTATTGAAGAAGGAATGCATAATAAATAAAATAATCATAGCCGGGCAAAATACATGCGAATGTAATTTAAATTACAAATTACAAAATACACAAAAATTTACCTCAAATTAAATTACTGAAATTACATTACATTTTTTGTTTAATTAAAAAATACAAATTAGTAATTTGAAATTACACTATTTTTGGTTCCAATTACAATAATGTAATTTAAAATTACAAAATTACAATTACAAATTATCCAGTATAAAAAAAAAAAAATAAAAAATTTAAAATAAAAGTTCTATTGAGATTGAGAAATTAAAACACGAAAAGAAAGCTTACTTTTTTTATTTTATTTGAATTTCTAACACATACGAATTTTACAGTTAAGTAAAGAGATAAATTTTTAACGCTAAGTAATTTGAAAGAAGTAAAAGTATTTTGAAATTACAAGTATATAGAAATACAAATTACTAAATACAAATTACAAATATGAATTAACGAATTAAAATTACATTCTTCTAATTACGAATCTACCAATGTAATTGAATTACACATTACAAATTACAAAATGTAATTGAATTAGTAATTTCGAATTACACTATTTTGAAATTACAAGTATTTTGCCCGGCTATGAAAATAATAAATTAAATTTGGAAAGGGTTAGTGAAATTAAAAATTTTTCATTATACGTATCGGTTTAATATATTATTTTCCAAATAATTGCAAATAAAAATATCGATAAATCACGATAGGAAAATAAGTTAAAGCACATATTGAAATTTAGAATGAATCTGCTCGAAATAAAAGATTTGTTATGTATACCAACATATATTTAGTGAAAGTAAAAAATTATAAATTTACAATTAATTTTAAATAAAATATTTCCTTACCAATTTCAATTTGACTTTTACGCAAAGATTAAATTATCGGCTATCTTTTTATTTTTGCACGAGTTGTTTCGTTGGAAAATTATCTACAAAAACCTGCTATAGAGTTTTATCTAAAACTGCAATATTTTCAGATATTATGTGTTCAAAATCCCGTTCATTAAAATTCGTTCATAAATATGTAGCAAATGAATTGTGGCAAAATTTGCTAGTCAAAATTATAATTATTATTAATTTTTCTAGCGTAAAATGAATAAAAAATATTTTTATTTATTTTTTAAACAATATGAGTTTCTAAAATTTTAATGGCAAATATTGCTATGTTTCATATGAACAGATATATTTAAAAGTAAAACTATTAGCTACTTTTCCTTGCTGCGGACAAATAGCAAATCTTAATAACGTCATTCATTTGTTGGATTTGACCTGTATACATTTCAAAAAATATACAGAAAATATAGCTGCCGCTGCTTTCTATTTTTTCAGAGTACAAATATTAAAAATATAATATGAATTTTACATTAAATATTAAATAAAAAATAGTGAAACTGAAAATGATAAATATATATTTTGAATATATAATATTGAATATTTTAATTCGGATATAAAGCCTAAGAATATATTTTCCTTTTCTCTGACTATTTAATTTTGTACTTTATTGCACTCAAGAAAAAACTTGGTGGAAAATCATCTAGAAAACTTGGTGGAAAAAATCTAGAAAACTGGTCCACCCGCCCGCCCGCCGCCCCCCATCTTCCTCTCGTTAAGAGGCAAATCGGAAAAAAAAAAAAATTGCTTTTATAAAATGCATGAACAATTTGGAGGGCCTCTATCCCTCTACCCTTTTCCAAGTTTCAGCCGATTCTGAGTGGTTCAGGTCATCTGCAGTATCTCCAAAATTAAAAAATCAATCGCGGACAAATGACATTTTGAAAAATGACATTTGTCCGCTAAAAATCTGAAAAATCAATCGCGATCAAATGACATTTTGCAAAATTACATTTGTCCGCTAAAGTTTGAAAATTCAATCGCGGACAAATGTCATTTGGCAAAATGTCATTTGTGCGCGCATTTTGAGACATTTGTCCGCGGCGGATAAATGTCATTTTGTAAAATGACATTTGTCCGCGAAGTTTTCCATACAAATTTCATCGCGGACAAATGTCCCGCGGACATATGTCACGGCGCCATAGCACGGACTATACAGAAATTGTAGTTGTGCCACCTATCTTTTTTTTCAGTGTGTATTGTGTAACTAGTATTTATATGATTTTTTTTTTTTCTGTGTAAGTGTTTATTTGTTCATGGGGTGATGGTGGAATATATGCATGTAAACAGTATCTTTCATTGAAATTAAAAAACTTTTTTATTTGAATTTTTTTTATTATTATTTTTATTATTATTTACATCGAACATCCATTCATATATATACTTATATACCTTTTTTTAGTTTATTTTTTAATTTTTTTAATTCAAATTTTATTTTAAAAATTAATAGTGATTAGTATACAATTTTTTTTCGAAATTTAAACTTGATGAATATGTCTGATAAATTATTTTTGAACAATTGTGGCCAGAGAATATTTTATATTCTACTTTAATAAACTTATTATCGAACTCACTGTGAACTGCATTCCAAATCGAGAGTGAAATTTAGAAACGCAGTGAATTTTGTCTGAATTTTACTTCTATATACTACACTATAAGGATTTAGCGCTCATATAAATAGCAATATTCAGAAATTATAAAGACAAAAATCTGCAATGGGGATAAATAATTTTAATTGTAAAGCGGTACAGTCTATTCCAGAGGTGGAGGAATCTTTTGAACTATATTTTCCGGTCTTATCACATAAAATTGTTTATCTACCTTTCATATTTATATTTTTATTTTTGTGATATTTTAGGGAAGAATATAGCAGCAAATAAAAATAAATTCGGCCTGCTTACAATTTTCAAAATTAAAATTAGCCTTCCGTGTTAAAAAGGTTCCCATCCCGGGTCTATTCCATTTATTCGAATGTGAAGTATAGAAATTTGAGTTAAATTTTAACGACTTTAAGCCTACACTGAGAGAAGATATCTATTACCGTAATAGTAAAATGCAACAATAGAAATTTGATGGTTGCCGAAATCAACTTATGGTTGTGGCAACCTCACGTTAGCGTTTACTGTAATAATATCTATTTTTACCAAAATCAATTTATTGGTTGTGGCAAACTCATGCTAACTATTACAGCAATCATATATATTTTTGCCACAATCAACTTACTGTTGCTTTTTTTTTGTTTTTTTTTTTGTTTTTTTTTTTTTGTTTTTTTTTTATTTGTTTATGGGCACCCATCTAAGTTCTATCACTACGAGATGTTGCTTTACCTTCTGTGTTCAATGTGATGTAGAGTCTTCCACTGAGCTGTCAGTAATATACAACAATGTATTAAATAGAAAATATAAATTCGGTATCTATTAAAACTACCACACACTTACCAAAAAATGTTTGTATTAGCACACACAGTGTGAAGACAATGTATGTGTTGACACACACAGTGTGTGCACACATCAAATACTTTATTTGAAACCGATCATACTTTTCCTGCAACTAACAGTAGTTTGTTCCAAGAATCTTAAAATAATACTCTTTTAAGGAAAAAGAAATTTTATTAAGACAAAATGATTTCTTTTACCGCAATGTTATGGAATTAAATTCTTTTGACCCAAAAAATAGATAGTTTTTGTAAAAAAAATTTTGTTCCAGTAAATTAATGTCATCATTTTAATTCTATTTCAGTCAAAGAATCTACAAAAAAAAACCAAAAAATTAAGAAAATTATTTACCAAAACATAAATTCTGTTGCAGGAATAAACATAATTTTAAGGCAAGGGAAACTCTTTTTTGGCAAAATATTTTTCATTCTCTGAAAAAAAACAATGTTGTTGAAACAGAATTTTTGTTTCTGCAAAAAAAATTATGTTAATATATCGAAAATAATTCAAAATAAAATTTCTGCCAGTGTAGCATCGATATTATTTAAGCAATCAATGTTCACATAAAACAAAATATATATTAACATAATTTTTAGGTATCCGGTTTTTCACTTTCTGCCTTCCACGTCCTCAGGGTGATAAAAAAAAATTAAGTTTTGGCGTATATAACGCACAAAATTATACTTCTGCATGTAAATATTAAAGAGGAAATTCATATAATTAAAAAAAAAAAGAAAAAAAGTTCATTTATTAAAAATTAAACAAAAAAAGAAAATTAATAAATATTAATAATTTATTTACATTTCATTCATTAATAATATTTATTAAAAATAAATCATTAACAAATTTATTCCTTTTTTATTCTTTGCATCCAATTTCGAAAAACATCATAATTATATAATAATGATTTCAAAAAAAAAAAAAAGAAGGAAAAAACAGCAATAATGTGGTTGAATTCAGCTTCAAAATTAACCCGACATACTTTTCATTTAATATTAAGTTTTTTTTTTTAAGAAGCAATTAATGAGTCTATCATTCCAAGTATTTTTCGGTCATAAGAGAATTTTTTTTAAAAAATATTTATTTACAAATTATTTATTAATTAGTTTTTTTTTTCAATAAATTTCTTAAAATTTATGAATTAATTAATTAAAATTTACACTATTGAATTAATTTAAAATAGTGTTGTTTGATGAATGACAAAAAAAATTTCTAGAACTTTTGCTATGTGAAGTTGTTGTATGTTCGAATTCATTTAATAATTTGAATATTGAAAGTATTATAAATAAAATGTTATTTTCAGTAAATAATAACTTTATTACAGAACACAATTAACTTTCAGTTGAAAATTTATTGTAACTATTATATATAAAAATTCATAATAGTGCAAAAAAAAAAGATTTTCTGGAACTTCAAAATAAATAGGAAAAATGTATGGTAAAATTTTCCGTCAATTCGCTAATAGAAAGTAACAGTAACATAATACTAATTATAAGACTTGATTCAAATTTTTCTATAACAAAAATAATATTATACACAAAATAAAAAAAAACTGAACTTTCATTTACATTTTTTGTCTGCCCGTCTGCCTGTCGCCTTAGCGAATTAAAGACAAAATATAAGCAATATTTTATCCAAATCAAAGTGAGAGATTTGCCGAGTACGGAGTTAGATGTTCTCAATCAGCGAATGTCGAAATTATTTTCATGTGAATTTTATAGAATTGTGAAATTTTTTGAATAGTTTTAATAGAATCTGATGAAAATTTGTATGCGAGCAGATTGATGTCGATTAAAGGAATTTAAAGAAAATAGTTAGGCCCTGTTTAAATCCTAAGATAATTATTACTTCAACTTATTGAAAAAATTATAATAATATATGAATGCATGATTAAATTTCAAATGCTTAATTAACAAGCATATGTACATATAGACATTAAATATGACGTGAACTATAATTTTGTTTTAACTACTATATAAATTTATGTCTACATGTATCATCCTCTTATATCTACAAAGAATGTATAAGATTTTCCAAATATTATTTAAAACTAATAATAAAAATTATTATCCATTTAAGTTTATTATAAAGCCACCTGGTGTACTATAATAAGAACATTATAAAATTTCTTGTATGCCTTCTCTTATGCACATAAAAGCAATTTTATCTCATTTGCATTAAGATTATCTTTATTATTTTCTATACATATACATTATACATAATGTATATTGTATATGTACATAAATTTTAATAAATAAATTACATATTATACATTTATTAATGGAAAAAAAAAACAAAAAATTATAATCAATAAATAAATAAATAAAAAAAAAATTGTTTTCTCTTAAGAATTCATTTATTATTTAATTGAAATTTTATTTAAAAATGTTCACATTATAATATCGACGGTGTTATGTGGAATTAAATTGATTTTGAATATTATGTATTCATATACACAAGCGTACTACAATGCATATTTAAAAGTACACCTATGGACACAAAACATACGGATGGCAAAATATGTACATTACATTTTCATTAATTTTGCGTTGCTGAAAATTTGTACAGAGATTTCTGTAAATGTTCCCAATTTAGTTATTATAGAAATCAAGATTTAAAAAAGAAATTGGAACATTTCATATTAAAATGGATTAAAATATTTGTCTGAATCATATTATTAAACTTTTTGCTTTAAACATTGTTGAGTATGATAAGCAAATCTTGTTATCTTGTTAAATTACTGAAAAAAAAGGACATAAACATAAAACTTAAGAAAAAAAAAACATTTAAAAACAATTAAAAACAAAGTTTTTGAGTTACGAAAAATATGAAAATATTATTCTTGTCTGAAAAATTCGTGTCCATAGCTGTAAACAGTATATGTACGTACAAATAATACATATATATTGGATTTTCCACATTATTAACAAAAAAAAAAGCATTAAATCATAATTTCATATTATATTTATGTATACATTTGTATTATGATTATCTGCTACAGGTATCGAATATTAAACGAAATACATAATATGTATACATTACATATATATTATGTCGGGGTTTTGAAAACAATAAATTTTGTAATAAGACTATTATATGTAAGTATATAGGTATACCTACAGTTTTTTTTAAATTAAAAATATTAATATTCTAATGAGTATTATAGAGAAGTTCAGAAATTCATATAATTATTATCCACAAAAAGAATTTTTTTTATCTTCAAACAGTTCAAGTTTTTATCTCCGTTATTTAATAAATATTGCGAATAAAAATTATTCAGGGGCTTTATTTAATTTTCAACTTTCGACTTGTTGACACAGCTCCGGATGGATAGCCCGACAAATGATGCTGAAACTTAAAACTTTAATTTAGCTTAACTTCCTTAGGTTAGGTTAGGTTAGGTTGCACGGGCGGAGGGCTTACCACCCTCCTTGCACTTAGGCCTGTTGACCCTTTGTACTATCTTATTCGGCAGGTCTAATTGTCCTCACCGAACCATCCAATTCATTTAACAAAGCTGATAATTTCTTCCTATTTGTTTCACTGTAGTTCTCTGAGCTCGTCCCAGAAGTAGGCACCGAGCAGTCTTGCTCTTGTTCTAACTAGGACATTTACACAGTACGTGTGCACCGTTTCCGGTTCTTCTCCACATCCCCTGCAAAGCCTATTTGTTGTTCTTCCAATCCGGAATTCATGATTCCTGAAGATATGTCCTGTGCATACGCCAGATCCGATCTTCTTTTGTCCAGGTTTCTCCACAACTGTTTAGTGTTTCTGTTCCCTTCCGTTCGTAGCCAGATCTTCCTGTGTTCATCTCAGATTTAGCTATCTATTAGGTTCTTGAGTCTTGTGGCATCATGGAAAACGTTTAGTCTTTCCAGTCCGCCATTTCCGCCCTCTCTAGCTAGCTTGTCTGCTTCCATGTTCCCTTGGATTCCTGAGTGTCCTTTAACCCAGGTTAGAGTTACCTGGTTGTTTAGTCCTAACTCTGTTAGCGATTGTATGCATTGGAGAGTCCTTCCTTCCTTAACTCAAACTTAACTTTACTTCAAAATGCATACCGAAGTAAAGAATCGAAGTACAACGGTCGACTTGTCGCACTTCGCACATAAACACTTATGATCGTCAGCAACTAAACCTGTGAATTGATCGTTATATAAATATAAATATGTACATATAGAATAAAATTTTAGGTTGCAAAATTTCGAAAATATAGACTACTCTCATCGATTTAAATTATATATAAACATGTTAGACACATATTCTTTTACTCGGATTAATATTACATAAGCTACCAATTATCTTTATCTTGTGCAAATTAAAAATTTCCCTTGAAATATTTCTTTCTATATGAAAATAATATTGAAAAGTTTTGCCTCCTTTTGGTCTGTCTAGTTGTGGGATGGTGGTAATAATAACTCTATACCACTTTATTATTATAATTATTATTTTTGTAACACTTTTGTTAAAAAAAAAGAAGAACTTCGTACTATTTTGTACTTTCACACAAGTTGAAACAAAAAAAAAAGAAGAAAATCATGTCATTTTCTTAATTTCAATCGAATTTTTTTTTATTTTTATTTTTTTTTTATTTTTATTTATTTTTTTATTTATTTGAATTTATGAAAAATTTCATCACGAAAAATTAAATTACACTTCATTACGTTATGTGGTAATTGCTCGTCATTTTTTTTTTTTTAAAGAGAAAGAAAATTTTTAAAAATATTTGTTTTTTTATCTTCATCATCATAATTTTTTTGAATTCGAGGTGTTAAAAAGAAAAGTGGTGCAATTGAAAAATAAAAATACAATTGCTAGATTTTGAATATCTTAAAAGACAATCTAGAATTATTTTCAAGCAAATAAGTTAAAAATTATGACCACAAATTTCAAATTGCATTGCAGGTTAATTTTAAAATTTGACATTATGATAATATGACATTTTAAAAGCAAAAAATTTACCTTAAGTTGTATTACAGAGAAATATAGAGGAATAGTTTCATGCAACTTTTTTAAGTACGAACTACAGTATGATATTGCGTAGATTTTGTTTCAATTTACACACATTTTTACAAATACTGTGGAGCTGAACGACAGCTGTTATTTTTAAAAAAGTTGTTTGAAATTATTCCTCTGTGTATACTGCATTTCTCTGTGGTTGCACCATAAAGACACAGAACTGGTTTAAAGTTCAACTTTTTGTTTTTGTTGTCATTATGTCACTTGAATTTATTACAAGGCTAAAGCTTAATTCAAGTTTTTCAATAATTTTGCAATTAAACCACTGTTCCATTAATCGCTTTACATGTATAACACATTGTATATTTTACATATATTTATGCTTTATTATTATTAGCAAAATTTCGTGTTTCACCGTTATCGCCATTAAAATTTTATTTATTTTTTTTAATTCAATAAATTATATTTTATTTTGATGAGTATAGAGTAGCAATTATTTTTTTATTTTAATATATCTTTGCCAACCAGCTGAAAAATTAAAAAACATATAGAACTAAGTCAAAAGTTCATATAGATTTAATATTGAATCCAAAAACTTTTGTCATCACCAATCATTGTCCTCAATTTATTTGTAAGAAGTTTCTTCTTTAAATTTGAAAACTTTTTAAAGGGTTGAAAAAAGTTTGGTAAGCGTGACTTCTTTTTGGTGCATTTCCATTTTTCAAGTTTAAAATAAAAGATCTGTGGCAGTTCTTAAAAAAAGCTAAAAAACCAAACAAAATCAAATATAATTATAGAATTCATGTTAAATTTGTTTTGTAGAAACAAAATATTTAGTTTGACAAGAAAAGAATATATTCCGAATAAGACAGATTTTAGAATAAAAGGAAAACAAAATAGACATAGAATTTGTAGTTGCAGTTTTGTAAGATTCTTTTAATACTGTTGAAATTGTCTAATATACATAAATAATGTACAATTATATGAAATGTGCTTTTGCACCTTGCATTCTAATACAGGGAAAAAAATAAAAATATTGATTCATGAATTAATCGCGAACAAAAATAGAACTGCAACTAAACAACTTATATTAAACTGTAGTTCAAAAGGATTAAAACTAGGACAACTAGCTTCCAAACTCTGGGTAGTATAAAGTAGTAATACAATTCAGTATTCAGTTTTTCATATCGAAGTCAGTCAGAACAGGACAGTTCATTAGAGTTTTGGAAATGGTTAAATAGCTATATATCTTTCTGGGTCTTAATCGATAATAATATGATAATCATTAAAAATGATTTCGTTGCTTGATTTAATAGAGAACTAAATACGAAACCTGGTTTAGTTCCATCTAAGTTTTAAAAAATTGAAACAGAAATTAAATATATGCTTAAAATGATTTTATTTTAATGGTAAACTAAAATGCAGCCGAGTATAATAAATATCACCGCACATCTTTAACGAGCAAATGAAAGCTTTAAACTTGTTAGTAAGGAATTTTTTACATTTAATTTCAAACCTTATTAATCTTGAAAACAACATAACTGCTGAACCATAGAATTAATGATTCTTGACCAAATCTTAACGACATTAAGCTAACCATAAATTTAATTTCTGCAACAAAAAAAGAAGAAAAAAACAACTTAAGTAATGTAACAATAAGAAATATTTTCATCTATTTTTCTTTTATATGTGCGCCACGCCGCCGATTACATGAAAGCGCATATATAAAATGTTAAAAAAAAATTATTATCCTAAAAAGTTTTTCTGCCAAATAATCTTTGAAATGGAACCAGATATGTATACAACGACATTATTTACTTTCGCTGGTTGTTTTTTTTTTTTTTTAGACCAATGTACCATAAAGTTTTGTGGGAAATATAAAAATTTTATTTATTTTAGTGCATAGTTTTCCCTTTCGAAAATTTAAAGAAAAGAATTTCATTTAAATTCAAGTAGCTAACAATGCGACACCAAAATAAAGCAAAAACAAAAAACTGCTTACTGTCTACAAATATAAATATCCTATATTATATTATACTTTGCAAAATTTATATTAAGTTGTGTAACGTAATAATAATTTTATTTTTAATTTTAACATTAGTGGAGTAATAAGTTAAGCAACATTTTGCTTTGTTCTACGCTCATGTTTTTTAATGGATGGCGGTAATACTTAAAATATAAATCATACAACTTAAAAAAACATAAAATATGAAAACCCCGCAAAGAAATCGTTGGCTACTCAAAATAAAAACCAAACTTATTTCCGAAGTTTTGACGTTCCATTTTTATTAAATAATTCTCAATGAAAGTAAAATGGAAAAAAATAAATTAAATCTTACTCGGATCTTCAAAATTAAATGAACTAAGTCCCTAAAACTAAGTACCAACATTTAAAAATAAAAGTAAAATTACATGAGAAACAGCAGAGGCACATTTTAACTTATTGCGGCGCTAGGCGAAAATCTAAATTTGTAGCCTCCTGTGAAAAATATTGATTTTTTTTTTTTAAATATATTTTGAAACTTTAAGGTTTATTAATTTTATCTCATAGATTATTTCTTACAAATCAATTGATGTTTAATTGTTTTGGTTATATGCATATACTTATAGCGCAATTTTATTCGTTCAATTAGTGGTAATGAGAGTTTTTAACAGTTTAGAATCACTTAATAATTTTTCACCATTACTAGACGCATTTCAATTGATATTGATTTTTTTTAAGGTTTAAGGTTTAAAGTATTCCTGAATTGAACATTTCAAACACTGTAAATATTTTTACTAATTTTAAAAATTGAAAAAACTATTAATAATTACCAAATATTTTAAAGAAATTAAAACTTTTAAAAACCAATTAAGAATTTTTATTTTGCTTCTGATTCTGATAGAAAATATGAATAATTTTATTTTAATTCTTCGAATTTTTTAACTTAAATATAAATTCATAAATTCGAGACCCAACGCAAATCCGGCTCTAAGAAAAACGTTAAACGTGTCTTTTAGGAACCGGGAACTGTAATTCATTTTAGGGTTTATGGATAAAATTGCACTTATTTTTATACCACCCATTTTAAAATTAAAATTTTGTCAGATAAAACACATTTATTTTGAACACTTCAATATGACAAACCAAAATGATTATTTTTTTTTGTAGAGGTACTCTGTATATGAGTTGTTTTTAAGCTATACTGAAATTGTATTATGTTAGCGTTATGCTGCACAACATAAAAAAAAGTAAAGTTTTTCACAACAAAAAGCCCTCGCTTCCGATTTCCATCGAACTTCCTTTCTTTTTTTAGCTTTTTTTTTAGTATGAAAATCATTATTTCACTATCATGACTAGATAGATTTACTTTCTTTTTTGGCGCCTCATTATTTTCGAGATTTTCTATCAAAATAAAAAAACAAAAAACAATAATAGTTACCCAGACTTTTTATTATTTTATTAACCACATAAGAAACCCCTTTTATTTGACAACTCCACACATATAACGCGCATACACATAATTTACTTTATGCACCTTTAATTGCCGCTAACTGAAAACAATGCTTCGAGTATAAAAAATTTAAGAAAAAGAAAAAGAAAAATTTCTTAACACGGAAAAAAAGCAAAATGTTTTTTTTTTTTGTTCTTCTTGCCTCTTATAATTCTAAGAGTGTACAGTACATACTTATAACGTACTTATAGCATATCATTTATATGTTGAGCCTTTATTATTATTTTCCATTGTTTCGCTTCTCCTTGTAGAGGATTTCTTTTTGTCTTTTATGTCCTTTTAAAAAAAATAAAATAAAAAATAAATAAATAAACTAAATAACACAATTTAGTGGTATTTAAATTAAAATAAAATGCAAAATCTTAAGTATACATGTCGTTATTTTTAACTAAAAAAACATAAAAAATATTAAAGGTATAATAATAGGTATGTACTACAACTATACCATAACACAAACACTTTTCTTTTAATTTTCTATTGTTTTTTTTTTTTGCTGGAAAGTAAATTATCTCGTCATTTAATGAGAATTAACAAATAATGGGTCAAAAATTGTAACTGGCTATTTCAAAATTGGAAAGTATACGAAGACAGAATTAATATTATTGGAAAGACTTGATCGACATACATGCAGAAATATATTATAAATACTCTTAGATTTTTTAATAATTAGATTTTTTGCATGTTCTCGCCTTTTGGTTAATGAACTGTTACAAAATGTGTTTATTTCTTGGCAATTATTACTTTAAATTCGAATACAAAAAATTCATAAGAACTTTTTTTATTTGAAAGTATTAACCGAAATATTATTTAACTACACTGTATTTTCTGTATATTTTTTGCTATGTTTATAGCTCCAATCGAACTCACGCTATTTTGTCATAGTTTTACTTTTTAATAAATACAAGATAATAAATGCAAGATTTGGAGCACCTACTCACAGCTTTATATTACAGTTTTAGTTATAACTTTATATTATTTTCCAACGAGTTTTCATTATATTTTTAGATACGACATGAATACTACACTTTTCTTCAAAACCATCACAACTAGGATTTTAAATAATCCCAGAACAGTACATTTGATTCCCACTGGAATTTTTATATATACTAAACTTGTATGCTTTGTAACTATTAGTTTTCAAATCGTGGCTTATTTATTCTAACAGATTTCAAGTATAAATTAAAGGTTTCGTCAAATATGCAAAAGCATTGTTAAACTAAGCATATTCTATATGTACAAAAACGCATATACCGAGCCCACAGACATATATACATACAACATAGAAAACTGAATTTTAGTTAACTTCAGAAATTGTATCATCATCACATTATATGATTTGCGGTTTATATTTTTTTTTTATATAAAACTTAATATTATATATGTACTTTAGAAGAATCTTGAAAAAAAAAAAAAATGTTTTGCAATTCTTTTAATAAGCTTGGTGTATCTTTTTTATTCTTCCTTTTTCATTTTTACTACATACTTTTTTTTAACAATTGTTTATGTAACAGAGATAAAATCATAATGATATGTACATATATTTATAACTACTATTATATGTATAAAAAAAAATTCCACAAAAACAAGAGCATTTCTCAACAGATAATAAACTTTTTGGCGTTATACACTTAGCAAAAAAAAAAAAAACGAATTTTAAGTGCAAACAAAGGACTCATGAGGAATTAAATATTATGTTGGATTAGATATTATTATGTGAAAAATATCAAAAATAAAAAAAAATAAAAAAAAAATTGTTTATGTTTTATATTTTTTAAGCGACATTAAAAATATCATTGTCTCTATACAGATAAGTCTATGACAGCAGCGCAACGCTCTTGCAACTTATAGTAAATTAAAAAAAATATATATAAAATTTACACAGACCACCTTGAAGTAAAATGCTGTCTATGCCAGTACAATGTACATTCGAAAATGCACAGACTATGGATAATTATGTTTTACCAACGATAGTCAGTGGTAAATTATAATAATTAAAAAAATTAAATAAGGATACTTATTTTGCTTTTAAAAAAATTATAAAAAAAAAAATACGAAAATTCAAAATAATGTGAATATAGAAATCATTTTAGGCGTATTGCTTTCGAAGAAAAAAGCAAAATTTAGCTGACAATGTCATAAGAAAATGGTAATTAAAACTTAATATTTTTTGAATTTTTGGCTTCAAACTATTCCAAAGTCATATACAATTTGCTCTCTTTTTATATTCTTTTGGTTATCAAAAAATTAATATATTATGGAAAGTAAATATCAAAAATATAATTATAATTTCACAAAACCACCAGCTCGTTAACATCACTTAATCACCGTCGTAATGTAGATGCACTTTCCATTTTTTATAAATACCTTGTTGGAACGGATATGTGTTCCCTGAAAGTAAAGGCCCTACTTCCTCTAATTCAAGTATTTTCACGCCAAACACGTATCGCTTCAATGTCACACCCATATTTCGTCAAAATTCCCAGATGTGATAGAACGAACTTCGGAGATTCGTTTTCAGTTCGCACCTCGAAAATGTGGAATGCTCTCCCATCAAAATTGTTCCCGACAGCTGGCGGACGTTTGATTTACGACTTGCGCCGATTTAAGAAGAGTGTAAATGATTACCTCCTAACTGTCTCACTTTTTAATCCCGTCTAAACTTCCTGTCCCCATTACCAAATAACTTTAATAAAAAAAAAGGCACAAGTAATTTTATTTAATTTTTATAAATTTTTTAGAAACATCAAATTTCATATGCATCGACAACTAAATAAATTAGCATCCAGATATTACAAAAAAAATAATATCTGTAACAAATATCTAATGTATGAAATGTCAAATGAACTCAACGGATATAAAAGTAGACAGTAATGAAATTATATTCTATTCTGTGACATCTCTTCATGTGGTTATTATTTTTCCATTATTGTTAACCTATATATACAAAAAATGTTCTGAATTCGTTTCTGGAATTCAGTCTAAAAATTCATGCTTTTAATTGCTCTGTACCTGTTGAGTTCATTCTATTTATTTAATTTTTCTATATATTCAATATGTATATATAACTTTTTTTTTTGAAGTAAAATCAAAAACTAAATATAAAAATTAAAATCAATAAAATTTTCCTTATTTACCAATAATTAAATTAATATTGAAAATGTGTTAAAAATATTATATTTATATAATAATGTGTAGATTATGTATTCGTTTATGGATAAATGTCGATAATATAAAAATGTCATTTTTCGTTTATAACCAATAATGTAATAATCACAACATAACTACTGTGCAGTATATATACCTAAAATGTATATATTTGTTGGTACATGAATTTATTCCTTAATTGCATACATATATTTTTGATACTGGCCAATTTATTTTTTTAAATATTAATAAAATTTTATGCAAATTCAATTTACTTATCTCTATCCAAAATAGAAGAAAAAAAAAAAAACGAAAATAAAATATTTGAAATTTTCAATAACCTATGTAAAATGTAGAAAATTTTTTCCCAAAACCAAAATATAGAAAATTGGATAAATTTATTTTTTTATTTTTTTTTTCCTGCATACCAACGAATATTTTATTAGGTACCTCTACCTACTGCAAATATTTTCAAAATATAAACATTTAGAAAATGTTCTCGTTCGGTTTTTCATGCCATCATCATTGTGCATATACATTTATTTATATGTATGTATATGAAATTCAATTCAAAAAATTTTGTGCAAGCAACTATTATATTATTATACCAAATCCAAATAAAGTGTATCACTTGCAATATTTTTAACACTTTAAAGAATTTCTTTAAGATAAATTTTATGTTTACCTTAAAGCCAACAAAAAAAAAAAAAAAATCATAAAATAAATATACAACATCATTACATAGTTTTATTTTATTCCAAGTTATATTATAAATTGTTTTGAGGAGCAAAATATTGTAAAAATGTTATTTTACTTCTTCAAATAAGATGAATGCAAATGCCTAGAAATTTTCATTTTAAGATTCAAAATTCATGTTATGAAATTAAGAAGTTATTACTGACCGATTTTTTAAATATTTTTATCATTTTAGCTATTTTTAATAAACCCAATAAATAAATAATTATATACACAACTTGTTGATAAAAATATATGTTTAATATTTTAAGCATCTTTAAACAAAAATGAATTCACATTATTTTCTCACTCACTAACATTTAAACAAGAAGAGATAAAATTTTGGAAATTTTTCCCCCATTAAGGATCCCCATTTTACGTTAATATACAATTTTTGTTCTTTTAAGCGGTTTCTTTTGAAGCTGTTCATATTTTTCAAGTTAGAAAAAAGTTGTTGATCTTAATCGACAAAAGGAGAGATTTTAAAATAATAAAAACAATATTTTCCTCATATTTTGAGCTTGAAAATCACTAACAACAATATTGCAAAATTAACAAATTAAATTTATCTTATAATACACAAATTTGATTCTTACCTTAATTTTAAACTAAAATCTCAGTATATTATATGTATATTTTTTTTCTGAAAACTCTTTGGAGAGGGATTTTTCTTAAAAAAAAAAAAATTAAAATTTATGAAAAATATTTAAATTGTTGGTACAATATGAAAAATTATACCACCAGCACGTTGTTGTGCTTGCTAAAATAATGAAGGCAAAAATATTTTACAATAATTTTATTTATTTTTTTTATTTTTTAAGTTTTATAACGATATCAAATTTAAAAAAAAATCCTAAGGTTATACCTTGTCTGCCTAACCTAAATTGTATCTGAAGTATAAGAATTGTTTTTATATATGTACGTATATGGGTATTAAGAAAATTTGCGGCGCGCGATAACATCATGTCACGTTTTGCAATTTACACATTCAATGCACCCATTGTTTATAACACATTCGTGAATTTTAAAATGATTTATGGCAATTTTATAATATTATATTTATTTTTTTTTATTAACTCCAATTTTTTTTTTTTTTTTTTACAGAATTTCGTGAAAAATCTCATCATTTTTTATTTTATTTTTTTTATTATTAAAATTTTATCTTACTAACATAAATATCCCGTATTATTATACTATGTAGTTACAAGAGATTATAATAATGTGTTAAAAATCAAAATGCATCTTAAGAAATATATCGCGCATAATTATGTGAAATTAATTTCTTTTAAAATATGATTTGAAAAAAAAAAAAAAAAAAACTGGAACGATTTTGCTGAAAGGGCAGGATTAAAATCAAAATTTTTATTATATAAAGTTTTCTGTAATTTTGGTGTACAAATTTAATGTAATCAATTTAATTTTCTGAATTTAATGTTATTCCAAAATTTCGATATTTTATACAGTCCCACATAGAGCAAGTTCTCTGTAAAGTCCTATTAGGCTATAAATAAGTCCTATTAGGCTGTAAATAAGTGTGAGGGCAAAAAAGGCCCTCGCTAAAAACTAAGGTAAAAATTATTTTTATATCTAGATTTCTCAATTTGTGTATTTCAATTGAAAAAAAAAATATTATTTATATTTATTTCAGTTTATAAAATTATTTTATTAATTATAAATATTTCTTCTCACGATTTTGTTCGTGAAAAAATATCAATTAATGAGCCATAAATTTAGTTTAACAAAATTAACAAACAACTTGATCTTTTAATGCATATAACATTTTTATTTCCAAATAAATATTCAACTACTAAAAGCAACTTCCTGCAAAGTAGCATAAATCACGACCTTTCCAAAATCTCGCAATGGGGTCTTCTCAACAGAGTTGAGTTTAACGGATCAAAAACTCAATGCTGCCTAATTTCTAGAAAACTGTCAACTTTTGATCCCAAATTTTCTTTCCAAGGAGAAATTATTGGCAAATCTGGAAACCTTGACATTTTAGGTTCGAAAATAACTAGCGATTTAAGCTGGAAAATTCATATTTCCGAACGGCAAAAAACGCAGCAAAATGTCTTGGTTTTTTAAGAAGATGTAAACAATACATTTCTCCCTCTGATCTCTTAAATATTTACAAATCCTACATATACGATCAAAATTAGAATACTATTCGCATATATGGGCTGGTGCTCCAAAAACCCACTTTGAGTACCTGGATAAAGTTCAGAGAAGGGCTATTAGATTGATAAACAATCACCAAACCACCAGCTCATTAACATCACTCAATCACCGTCGCAATGTACGTTCACTTTCCATTTTTTATAAATACTTTGTTGGAACGGATACGTATTCCCTGGAAGTAAAAGCCCTACTTCCTTCACTTCAAGTATTTTCACGTCAAACACGTACCGCCTCAACGTCACACCCATATTCCGTCAAAATTCCCAGATGTGATAGAACGAGCTTCGGAGATTCGTTTTCAGTTCGCACCACGAAAATGTGGAATGCTCTCCCATCAAAATTGTTCCCGACAGCTGGCGGACGTTTGATTTACGACTTGCGCCGATTTAAGAAGAGTGTAAATGACTACCTCCTAACTGTCTCACTTTTTAATCCCGTCTAAACTTCCTGTCCGCATTACCAAATCCATACTTCTTTAAGTATAAAAGATATCCTACCTAGTGATTTGGTAACTTTAATAAAAAAAAAATAAAAAAAAGAAACATTTTTATTTCATTTACTTGCCTAATTTGCTTTTGGATAAATGCGTCTTGGTCTCTATTTTCGAATATAAGAACATAAAATATTAAGTTTTTCCGGAAGAAAAACAATCTAGATTCTGATTATTCTATAGATTGATTATAGCTTTTATTTTGACCAACATAAAACATTATACCCTATTCACAGTAAAGCTTCAAAAGTGGTTTTTACTGTATTTTCCATTTAATTAGATAACATAATATTTAAAACTATATATTTTTGGAAAAACAAAAAACAAAGTGTTCAAACTATATCATGGAACTTATTAAATTTTTGGCATGTAGAATGGCTAAATTTATTATTTTTAAACGTTTAATATAATTTCATGACTTCTTTAAACTTTGAGTTCCGTAATAAAGTAAGTACTCCATATGAGGTAAAAAAAATAGAAATCCAAAAATCCCAACACAGAATATTGTATTTGTATTTCCCGCATAATTGTTTTTATGGTTCATTTACTTAAAAAAATAGTAAAATAACAACATTTTTATAATATCAATATAGTTAATATAATAAACAATGACCAAACCTTTATCAATTTTTATTATCCCTTATTATAAAAAAAAAGAGCTATATAATTACATATCTATGCAAGCTAAATTCAAAGCCTATAATACCATTATAATGACGCGACCGGATGATGGTTGTACATAGAGACTAGGTATTAGGAGTTTTTATTTCAAAAAAGATGATAACTTAAATGTTGGATATATGTTACCTTCCCGCTATATTTATTTAGTTATCATACAGAATGTATTATATATATATTTTTTTAACCATAAAAATATTTAAAAGATAAAATTTATTTTTATACATATATTTCTTTTTTTTTTTATAGTTTTGAAAATCAATTACAAGCATTAAATATAAAATAATATAAAATTCACACTTATACGTGAAACATAAAAAAAAAGCTTTGATTATTTACTTTATGCAGCAATTTTATTAAATTATTATTATTACAAAAAAAAAATAATGATAATAATTATAAAATAAATGTAAGTATAGGGTTAACTCAATAATAAAAGTAATATAACCATGTGTAGGAATATGAATATTTTCTTCAATGCAGCACTGCAGTATAATGGTGCTATTGAAGTTTTATGGGATTACTATTGACCGTTTTTCTTATGTGAAGATGTTTGGCGGAAAAAAAAAAGATTATGTTAAGTACAATTCGCTACAGTTGGGAGAAAGAAACGCATTAGAAATCTTTAGGTTATGTAGAAACTATATATAATTTAATTATTAAGTCGTATTTAATTTGAATATCTGAGGATTACAATTCGATACCAAAAATAGTTGTGAAAAAGGATTTCTATAGTTCGAAACTGAAAAGTCTCAAGTCTTATTTATTCATATTTTTTTGTAAATTCAGCCAGGGGCAAATTGACACCTATGTCGCTTTTAGGCACTATTAAAAAAACTTATGAAATAACACATTTTAGAAAAGACTTTAACATATTTATATTTTCTTTCTTAACTTTAAACTTAAAAATACATTAATTATATCAGAAAAATTAATTTCTGCCAAAACATCATATTCGAAGTTCTACGACAAAAAAAATTTTATGAAAATTTGACGCCCATTATTTGCCGCCCTAGGCTCGAGTCTAGTGTGCCTATTTCGTCCCATCAATGCTTATTTGTCGTAACTGATTTTTTTGATATTTTGATATTATTGTCTCATATATACTAAAAATTTTAAATCTTTTTTTACACGTATCCAGATGACGATACCTAGCTCCAATTCCGAGATATTCAGTATCGACTTTATCGTAAACGAAAAAAAATCGTGCTTATTTGTCTTACCTGATAAACTAATATTTTTTTATATGAGAAATTTTAGTTTTTTATTAAAGTACACTTCAGACACTTTGAATTCCTGTTTGTCGTATTAAATACTTGATTTTATTTTTTTCTTCTTTTTGAAAACTAATTTCTTATTTGTCGTATGTTTAAAAAATATATAAAATTAGGCGTATCTTGTCATTAACAATTGGCTGCTTATTTGTCGTTCACAATACTGTAGTGTTTCATATAAGGCAAGTTTGTTAAGTCTTATTTGATTTCTGATTTGTCGTACTCTATACAGATTTTTAATAACTAAAAAAAATTTAAATTTGGGGCTCTTTAAAATCGGGGCCCGGGTGCCTTGCATCCGTCGCACCCCCAGAAGGCCGGCTCTGCACACACACACACCTTTATATGAACTTCATCACTTAATTAATTCTGTCTAGCTTAGATATAAACCTAAACCTAAAATTTAGTGCAATCACTATTATATTTTTTAATTAAGCGGAAATCCCGGGATTTTTGGTTGAAATCCCGGGATTACGAGATTCAATTTTTCAACCTGGATCCCGGGATCCCGTTTGAGAAGCCCTAGTGTGAATAGTCTTGTTAACGTTGATCAGTACCATCCGCCTCTATCTTTTTCATATTGTTACAGAGCCCCTACAATTCCCTTAAAAGCAAAAACTTGATTTTAGGTGTAGTTTGTATAGAAATTAGATAAAAACCTCTTTGTTTCTTAAATGTCGTAACTGCACTTTTTTGTCAGATACGACAACGATCGAAACGTTTTAGAGCAGATACGACAATTTACAAAGATTCGAAGCTTAATAACTCAAAAACTATTAACGTTGAAAGAAAGTGCTTTCACGAGAAAAAAGTGATCCCGTCGTAGAAACGAATGTTGTTTTGAAATTGTTAATAAAACTAACAGATCGGCTATAATCATAGCTTTTGAACTTTAAACTCGATTATCTCAAAACTAGGTTTATGTTAGTTGCGACAAATAAGCATTGATGGGACGATTTTGTAAATCCAGCACTGGCTTCAGCCTTTAAAACATGACCTAGTTGGTCTTTTGTGTCTTCAATTAAATTGACGGTTGTATCAATTCAACCAATTTGTAAACTTTTTCAGTGAAAAAACATTTGCAATTTTTTTTTTGTTTTTCTCATCTTCGAAGACAGACTGACAGAATATCGTATTACCTGTATAGCAAAAATAAAACTATTTTTATTAACAACAAAATTTTATTCGGACAGCTATATTTTTTTTTTAACATTTTTACACTTTCAAGCCAAAGCAAAAAAATAAAATTTCAAAAAATTATTGTTTAAAAATAAATATATTTAAATTTTATTAAATTTATTTTATATTTTTAAATAGAAAAAAAAAGAAACCAACATAAAACATAAAAAAAAAAAAATAATAAGATAAAAAACAATTGATTTTCCCTTTTGTGTTTTAGTTTCGGTTTTCACGATTTCTCAAATTGACAAAATTCAATTAAACTTGATTTTTATTCTTGTTAACAAGAAAACATTTTTTTTTGTTTAGCGAGAGAGGGGATATAACATAAATATAAAATTCGAATTGAATTCGTTATTTAATTTTCAATAATTTTTTTTTTTTATATGTGGGAAGAAAATTGAATAGAAGTGCATCACTTCAAAAAATATAAAATGTTTTTCTCTTCTTCTTCAATTTCATATATGATCTCTTGGGTATTTCGCCAAATTTCATGGTATCCACATAAACATACAAAAAAAAAATAATATTAAAAAATTGTAAAACATTATTGATTGAATTTTATAGAAAAATCAAAATGATTATATGGAGATAGATATTTTCATTTGACCCGCAAGCAATGGATTCATTTTTATTTGTGAATAAATTTTCATAATTTCGGCTTGATAGAAGAGAATAATACCCTTATGAATGCTAAAATTATGTTCGTTTCTGTTTTTTATATATATTATATATATAGTAACAATCGTCTTCAAATCAGTGTTCTCTTTAAAAAAAACTCCAAATTAAAATTTCAAGCTTAGGCGCAAAGTGGAGTTTTCTGGAAAATATCGCAAAAAAGTGCATAAATAGTTTATTAGTACAGATTTTAGGACAAATTTTAAGAAAACCTTTAAAATTTTTGAACGAATTTTAGTGAAAATTTTTGAACAAATTTTAGTAAAAATTTTTGACACAAAAACTTTTAAGTAGGGTTGTGGGTCGGGCTGTGTTGAGGATCAGGTAATTTTTTCTGTCATGCTAAGTTAATTGGCGGATCTAACTACTGTCAAATTTTTGTTTTGACCTAAGGTGGTTTTTAAGCGAACACCGAAGTGAATGAACGTATTGCTTATACAAGATGCATAATCCATGTGTGAAAATCGATAAAAAAGAGTGATATTAAGATTTTTTGAAAATGCTATTTTTTTTTAGTAAATGAATCGTAAACGGTGAATTGAATGCATTAACATTTAATTCAAATCTTATATTTTTTGAATTGGTATGGTATTGTGATGATATACGAGTCGAAAAATTCGAGGTGACCCACAACCCACCCACTTTTTTTTTTCGACATTTTTTCACGTGCTCACAAAAATTGTCATAAAATTTTTTGAGTTTTTTGAATCACTAAACTTTCTTCGGAGAAAAGTTGCGTAAGAACATAACCTTTCCAACAAGGTATAACACTACATACTTTATTTTGATAATTTAGGACTTATAGGCCAAAAACAAAACCCGACCCACAACCCAGCCCTGTCCCCTAAATAAATTTAAGATGATTTCAAATTTAGATTGTGATTGAAATATAAAAAAAATATTTGATATATTAATTTTCTAATTTTATGTGTATTTTTATTATTTGTCAAAGATAGCGTGTTTTCGAACAACAAATCATTATAACAAACATTAAAAACTCACACAATTTTGATGAACATATAGATTGTGATTTTCTTCTTTTATATATAAGTAGCTTAAAAGTGCCTATTTAACTCTGATTCCAAAATGACAAATACGGAATTACTTTTCATACTTTAAATGTGTAAAAAAAAATATTGTATTTTACGTTATTTATCAAAAATCCAACTGTTATAATTACTAAAATCTTACAGCTATCTATAAGTTTAATCTTACTATTTGAACAACATTTTTAATTCCATCTGGTCTGTGTTAATATTTTTGAGCACTTCATATTTATTTCATTGACACATCCGTTCAACGTTTTGTTTTATCTATCCACATTAAAAACTGGTTTAATTTTCAAACTATAAACTTGGATGGATTAATTGATTCAAAATCTTGTGTAACTCATTAATGTATAGTCTTTTTTAATTTTAAGTATGCAGTTTTTTCCTTACTGTTTTTTTATCATATAAATTCAGATTAATAAAAAAATATTTAATTAATATCCTTGTTTTGGAATATTAAAAGTAAATAAGTATAATTAAAAAAAATCTTTTTCAATTTTTAGAAAGGAAAAATGAAAAAAAAAACTGAATTTCGAATTTTTCGAGATCACAAAAAAAAAATTGTGTTTTTAACCAATCTAAAATGAAAATGTCATGTTAAAGAAAGTTTTTCTATTTTCTAATGATTTTGAAGAATTTATGTGTTTGTGTCTTTTTTTTTTTGTGATGTTTTCATTTCGAAATTGATCTCTTGGGAAATTAAAGGACTTTCAATCTTTGGTATAGATTTATAATTAAAAAAATTATTATTTTAATGGAAAAGAGTGAAAAAAAAAAACTTAAATATAGTTTTGCCCCCAACAAAATTTCATTAGCAATTATAACCAAAAGAAAAATTTTATTTTCTTTTTACATGAAAGTTATATACATGTTTATTGACAACAACTTAAAACGGGTAAAATTTTTGAAATAATAAAGAGTTGGCATCCAAACTCTTAAATTAATTTATTTGGAAACTTCGAACCAAATACTTAAAAATAGGGCAGCAGGCTATGGGAAAAACTAACTTCTAATCCACGACTTAATGATATTGAAAATATTTCCGAGAAAAATAATTTCGAAAGATAGGCAAAAGAAAAAAGATTGAAAATTCTGCCTTTGTGGAAATGAGTTTGAAGAATTTGATCTCATAATTTTTCTTGCTGGATCGGCGGCAATTAATAACTCTGAGCCTGCAGTGGAAAGCTAAGTTGAAAATTTTTCAATTGCAATAATTCAAAATTATAAAATAATAATAATAATAAATCAAGAGTGGATGTTGTCTGTAATTTAAAGTTCATTGATTTCTTAATAATTTTGTGAATACATGTAAATGTTACAAATTTTATGTTCATATCGTTATGAAAATAAAAAAAAATAAACTACATATATGTATAAATGGTGTTTTCTTATATATGCTTGTTGAAAACAACATAAATACGTATTTTTTTTTTTTTTTTTGCTTTTTTTACCACAATAATTTCGATTTCTTTTCTTCTCAAGTGCAAATTATGCAAATTTTTTTATGATTGCACAACATAAACGTTTACCTCTGAAAATATGTTATAAAATATAGGTACAACTCTCTTGGTTGTACATCATACATTTTTACTTAATTGCTATTTTTTAAACTAGGTTAAAAATATATATATATATATGCTTAGATTCAAATGTGATATACTCATTCACACGAAAAATTATGCAAATTATCTCCTTTTTTTTTTTTCTTCCCTATTTATGTTTTCCATATTTTTTTTTCGTTTATTTTAACTTACAACATAATAATATGTATTTTTTATTGGAAAAAATTTATTATTATGAAAATAAAAGGAAGCATATTTTTAATATTAACTATAGATGATTTTTATGTTTTGTGCAATGAATTTTGTTGCAATAGCTTGGCTAGAAGAGGATCCCCAATTCTATATTTACAGATTTATTTCTCTAATTCTAGTACTTTACAGTTGTTTTAAAGAGCTTTTTATTGTACTGTCGTTAAAATCGGTAATATTTGTCATTAAATTTAATCATGTTCGTTAGATTCGCTGTTTTGAGGTAGAATTTGTTTCATTCTCTAATTTCCGAAGTCTCTTCTTTATTTTAATAATTTTTAAAATTCCCTCTGGTTTTCTATTACCCAAAAGCTATACTTCCCACAAGCATTGGATATAAGGGCATCTAGAATAAATTTTTTGTAATATCACTGACTTTAAAAGACGAAACATCAAATTTGTCTATGTATTAAGGTCGAATAAGTTTTTCAAACAAAAGTCAAATTTTTGTATTGAAAATTTATTTTTATTTTTAAAAAATTTTTTTTTTTATAAGACAAACAAGGACTATCAATTTGACATGTAAAAGTAAGTATAAACATAAAGGAAGTATAAATAGAGGAACTAGTCCCATACAAAAAATTCGAATAAAAAAAGTTGAACAAAATTAGATCAGACCCCCAAGCTTTTATTTTTTTTAGAATATAACGCTATAACGAGAGAGCTTTATAGCTTTTAAAATATTTTTTTTATAAAGCTTTTAAAAATAAACAAAATATTTCCTTTATTATAATTGTATTTTAATGTTTACTAGTATTTGTTCTCTATAAAAAAAAAAATTGGGTTAGATAAATGTAAATAAAAAAATTATTTTTGAAAGCATTAATAAATTCATTTTATTACATGTTTAATTTACATATCGTCGGTCTCGTGCATAAATCACGAAACTGTAATTTTGGCCGTTTTGACCTAATATTGTAGAAAAATCATAAAAAACTAAAATTTTAATATGTTCAAAGTTAGAAGTTGAAAGCTGTCATAAATTATATATACGCAATGACTATTTCTATTTTCCCGAAAATATCAAAACGTACTAAAAAAAAGAAATTTAAATCCAATTTTCTCAAAACTATGTTTTTGCAGTTCCGTGATTTTTGCATGAGACCGACGATGTTCACATTATTTTATATCATTGGAATAATGTTTTTTTTGTTTTTTATTTTGGTTTCAAAGTATACTTTAACTTTGTAATAATATCCCTTTTAAAAATTTTGAGCCTTTTATTATTAAAAGTGTTAATAACAACTCCAAAAATTTAAATCTATGTTCATAACATTCGTCTGTTTCGGTGAACCAGAAATCATATTTTTTTGATAATTTTATTGCGTACAAACAGCATTGCATACAGTTTGTTAAAATTCTTTTTTTTATAAAAATGTTGAGCAAAATAGTTATCAAACATTTTTATACGAAATCTGGTAATTTCAAACAGATCAAATAAAATATTTCCAAATCATTGTCATAATTTTTGTGATATAAAAATTGTTCTGATTTCAATTCAAGGACATCATTAGTTTTTTTTTATTTTTTTTTTTTTTTTTTATGATTGGGGTCGATAGAAGATAACTTGTTTAGCCGACTACTTTTTATGAATTACTAAATTATTTAAGTGAAGGTCGCGCATTCAAAAAAAGTGCGTTTACCGACTTATTAATAAATAAAATAAATGAATAAATATTTACTTTATTTTATTCAAATTATTTATACTTATTTTAATTCCGTATCCAAATTGATAAATTTCCAATAATAATAAAATATTCCGATATAATTTTTTTAATGTCCTTATATTTCAAAATTTAAATAGTTAAAACAAAGTTCATGCAAAATATTTTAATATATACATTTATTTTAAAGAATGAACTAATTAAACGTAAATTCACGATAAAAATAAAACAATGTCTCCCACTATCGTTTAAGAATATTTTATCCAAAGGAGATAAAATATTATGACATATTATCTCTTTATTAATGTAAAAATTAAATTGCAATATATATATTTATTGATTTGAAATAACTTATGATAAGGATTTTATAAATTTCAATAAAGACGAAGATGCTAGTTTTAAAAAAAAAAAATCATAGATGTTATAAATTGATATTAGCACAGTATAACAATACATAATTTAGACACATTTTTTTCATTTATTCATTTGTATGATTTTTCGCACAACTACATTCGAATTTTTAGAACTTTGTTGTAATAAAACTAAACATCCTCAAAATAGAAAAAAAATTAATGAGTATTAGAGAAAATAGAAAAGCTTTTTTGCTTATACATATGTTTTGGGGGTCTGAAAAAATAGGAAAAAAAATAAAAACGTTATTTTAAAAAGTTGTTTGACATAGTTACTCTATATTATACTTCCTTTATGGTATAAATTAATATTAATATTTTTCCATTTTTTCTATAAAAAAAAATTGACAAAAATATTACGGAATATGCGAAAAATTCGTAATATTTTTGGCAATACAAAAGAAGAGTATTTAAAAACCATTTCATAGCGGGGACCCCTGTTCAAATTTTTGATTTTACAGTGACGGCAAAAAAAAAGCGTGCAGTCGAAAAAAAAGACAGAATGAAAAAAAATAAGAAAAAAGATATTCATTCTGATTCAGAACAGTACACACAAAACTCTGTTGAAATTGATGCACGGTACAATAAAAAGTCTTACTAAATGAAAATATGAATTCTTCACATTTAAACTTAAAATTATTTTTATTGTTTTAGCTATTTTTATATTTTTAATATATTTCTGATATGAATTGAAATTATCGGGTACAACTATAAGTTAAGTTAGTAATAATTCTGATTAATTTTGTGAATTTGAATAAATATTTTATTGTCATTCTTTATATGTATGTTGTTTTATTCATAATTGCTCATTTTGAAGGCTTTAAACTTTTTATTATTATTTTTGATACTTAGGTCTGTCGAACTTTCACTATCGAGATAACAAAGCCGCCAATCTATCGCTGCTGCTTTAAGTTAAATAAGTTTACCTTCGTACATTTTAAAAAATATTTATGTTCTAATATTTAAAAATATTTATATTCTTCATTTTATAAACTTTCAAATTTACACAATTTTTTTTTTTAAATGTAATAAATTTTTTTCCTACAGTGTATATTTACTTTGGTCGAACCATTTGACAGATACATGTGTAGTCTTTTATATACAGAAGTCAGTGGTAATATGCATACCCCAAAATAAGTATTGTGTATGTGATTCTCAAATTAAAAGAAATTTTAAAAATGAATTTTTCTTAATAATTCGAGATAATGAAATATTTTTCTTATCTATCTGTTCATATTTGTCTTGTGAATACTATATATAGTTTATGCTGTTGTGCATCAATTAAATTTTTGTTTTACTTGTTTTAGTTAATCTGAAGTACCTATACAATAAGTGTAATGGGAAGTGCACTAAAATTGAAAATATATGGATAAAGAGTGTAACTAGTAACAAAAGATATCAAAGTCTTCAAGCATTAAAGAGATTTACCGCTCTGTCAACTAATGATAGATGAGCAGTATATTTTAATGTTTTGGAACATTTATCTGACAATACTTTTAGCTTCTACACACTATGATATCAAAAAAAAAAAAAAAAATTCGAACAGCAAACTATAAATTATGTTAAAAACTGAATTTAATGCAATATAAAAAATTGAGCTATAAATCAATGTTAATTATTTTTTTAATTATCATCAATTTAAATATAGGTATTATTTGTTATTGTTAATTAAAAATTTATTTTTATGTTCTTTTTGATTTTTAATGCTGTTTTTGTATATATGCAAATGAAAGTATATATATTATGTACGTATGATGCATATTATACACCATTTTGTTTTAAGTACAATTCATAAGCCTCAGATAAATTCTTATTGCACTATACTAAAAACATGATTAATGGCATTACTCAAATATGTTTTTTTTTTTTTAAATATTTTATGTACTTTATAAATTCGTATAAAAATAAATAGTTATGCTATACAGTGGTGATCAAGCTCATATTTTGAAATAAAAATTATTTGTGTTTTTTTTAATTTTAATATTAAATTTTGTTAAGAAAATTCTATACAACTATTATTATGGCACACCAATGGGTTAATTTTTTGGTAACCATGAAATTTACCAATTAACTGTCTTTAACCTAAATATTTATCAAATTTTTTACTAAATATGTTTAAAATTTCTAAAAATATTTTTATTTCACCAAAAATTCACGAAAATTAAACTACAATACACTGTTTACAACCAAAAGTTTAACCAAAAATATTTGTAGATTTTATGTTGAACTTTATGGTAACCTGAAAAATTACCAAATAGTCCATTTTAACCGAAATAAGCACCAAAAATGTTACTAAATATACATAATTTTTTACCCAAAATTTCACTAAAATTTCACAAAAATACTGTTTGTTTGTTAAATGTTAACTAAAAAAAATAGCAATACTGAGGTTCCTATCTTATCGTATCTGATTCAAACTATAAAATTTGTTTTCTCTGCGTTTTTTTCTTATTAGGCACCTTTTTTTATTGCAATAATGAAAACAGTTTAAACCTTAATGCGACAAAATACGTAGAACTGTTCTTGCAACCTAGCCTAACCTAACCTAAAATTTCACCGAATTTTTGGTGATTTTATGGTTTTTTTTTCGGTTACACCAGGGAATTTTTATTTTCTTTTTTACACACATACATATTTTTAATACTACAGCTCAGTGGGAGAGGGATCGATTGAAATGCTAAAGAATGAGGTTCGAATGCATAATAAAAAAAAAATAATAATAATAAATAAAAAATAAAATAAAAAATAAATAAAAAAAAATAAAATAATTAAAATAAAAAAAAATTTTTGCTCCTTTAACCGAAAATCACAACAAAAAAAATTCCGTAAAAATTTACCAAATTTCAACAAAATTTTTGGGTTGGCTGAACTTTTACAGCATTTTGGGTGATTTCATCAAAAATAAGCTCAAAATATGTGTTTGCTAATTAGTTGATCACCACTTGATGTAATCTTGTATGTTGTATGTGTTCGATTAAAGATGAAAAAAAAACTATATCTATAAAGTTTATGTATATTACTTCTTTGGTTAACATAAAAAACAAACTCTTCTATGCGATGGTTGTGAAAAAATCGTATCTGTTCGAAAATATAGTCACTGGAAAATCAATTGGAAAAAATAGCAATAAAAAAATAATCAAAATAGAGCTTAAAATATTACGCAGAACAGAGATAAAAATATTTTGAAGGAAATTATGATTTATTATATACCAAATTTGTTTTACATAACCGCACATTATTTCCTAGTTTTTAAGCTATACTAGGACATCAATAGTTAGAAATAAATATTTCCTGTCCAAATTCCTACAAATTTTTAAACTTTAAAAGATTTAAAAATATTTTCAAATTATTTTCAACAATAATTGAAATCTTTTCATATTTGTATATAGACAGAAACATTTGGCAATATATTTTTTAATGATTCTGTATAATTTGTTGCGTCTTCTGGAAATTATACAAATGCTGTGGAGTGTGATATTATGGACGTGGACAAAAACTGAAGCTAATTATTTGAATTCTTGGAATAGTTCTACCATAACCATTTCCTTTTTGGTAAAAAATTTCATACAAATACATATTCCGTACATAATTAAGTACATTTATACAGATTTATCATTCTATATACTACTGTACAATTGTTTATGTAAATTTCATAAATTTTGTTATCTTAATATTTATTCAAAAAATAAAATATAAAAAAAAAGAAATGTTTGTATTATAAGATTTTTTTTTTATTCAAACTTTTATTCTTTACATGGATAAAAAAAAAATGTAAAAATCGTTTATGCAAAAGTTGACAACACATAATAAAATGTTATATTCATACAAATAATAATAAAATCATAATAAATAAATATTGAGTGAAATATTTACATTATTTTTGAATATTGTAAATGTAAATAAAATTTATAAATATAAGATATATTTATGGAGTATAAAATAAAGAAATAATAATACAAAACAATCCTTATTTTCCGTACATTCCTTTTGTAAAAAATAAAAATTTTCCTAAGCGTAAAATAAAAATAGTTTCGCACGAATTTCACTCTCACAAAGAAAACAAAATTAAAGATTTAAATTATTAAAATTTCTAGTCGACAAACATTAGTTCCTCATACTATGGAATTTAAGAACTTAATACTTTGTCTTTGGTGGTTTGTGTTTGAAAATTTAACACGGATGTTTTAATAATTTTTGTTTTGCGAATGAATTAAAAACATATATAAAAATAAATATATAAAAAAGGATTTCATTTTAGTTTACTTTATCCAACTTAAGGTTAAATACAGCAAAATTTTAGCTGTCTTTAACGATAGCGATGGTTCTAGTACTTTCGTGAAAATCTGTATTAACTAATTTCGAAACAATTTCTTCAAAATTATATATTAATGGTCTGAATATTTACATCAGTTTTTAATACATATTCTTTCGAATTTTCGAGTTATAAAAATAAAAAAAAATTAAACTTTTATCCTTGAAATCATTATGCAAAAAAAGCAAATTCTAATAAAAATTTTCTTTTTGTTGGATCAATTAAATTTATTTTAATATAATTTAAGTTTAATTATCGAAGAATCATGGCAGCAAAAAAAATTTTTAAAAATATAATATCAGAGTATTGAATATTTTGTGAAGATTCATGAAAATTGAAATTTGAAGCATTAAAAGTCGATTAAAAATTAACAACTTCGAAATATCAGCGATTAAATCTTATTAAATCAAAATCAATGATTTATGATTTTTCAATATGTTTTCCAAACCACTATAATATTCTTTGATAAAAGATCGTTTTTCATTTTCATATAATCATTATATTTATTCATTCTATTCAAAATTTATAATATTAATTTTTCCATTTCCCTAATCATATTGTACTTAAGTCTAAATCTGAAAGTTTTGATTATTAACTGGTCGCTTTTCAACCTAATAATAAACATCTAAAACAGTCTCTTAACCTATCATTCATATCTTTGCTGATGGCAACTTTTAATTTAAGTTCGACGAAAATTATAGTTCTGCATAATTATCGAGAATTTTTTCAAGTCTCTTTTCCATCTTGATATTGTTCGAACTGTTATACTTCAAAAATGAAAAAAAAAAAATCCAGCAGTAAACGTAACATGAAAATATTCTAGCTGTGTCAACATATTGTTAATATTCTTTAGTCCAAACTTTTGCAATTGAAATCTATTAATTCAACATAATCGCTATATAGAAAAAAAAAAAAGTAAGAATTTTAAAATTAAATTTTTTTTATATTTATAATATAAAATGACTTATTTAACTTTAATGAAAATGTAACAACTCTATGTTCCTTACATTTTTTTTACCATAATTTTCTTATTATTGTTATTATTATACTTTATTCGTTATATTTTATTTGAGTTATTTAAATGATTTGTTATTATTTTATACTCATTTTTTATTTTTAAATTAAATAAACTAATAAAAAGTTGAATAATAAATTACATAAATATTGAGAAAGTATTGAGAAAAAATAAATTGGATCTTTTCCACTTGGTGGAATTTCCTTATAATTTGAGTTCCCAAAATATGTATGTAGTACCAGCAAGTAAAGCTAAGTATGGAATATAAATATTTGCTGAACTTGAAAATAGTGAGTCGTATATTCTTCAGTTTTCAATAAGTCTTGTAAATTAAGTTCATTAAGTTCTGGTTCGTTGCTAGAAGTTCAACCTACACCAATATTATAGTTTTTATTCTTTTTCTAAAATATATTTTTTAATACATAGTAAGTTTGTTTATGGCGAATATTGCTATCTATAATTATATGAACAGACATATTAAATACTAAGTTACGAGAAATAATTAATCTTCCTAAAGTCACTCCCTAGTTCGATACATAGTTACACGGCAGCGATCTGATTTTCTTTTAAAAGAAATATGTCGAAGTTCATCTTATCGCAATAATCTTTCATTAATATAAACAATAACAACATCAAAAAAATGGCAAACAAACAAACAACAAAAATTAAAATAAACAAAAAGTCAACAAGAAAGGCAATTTCGTTTGTTTTTTTTTATAATGTAAAATTTACAAACAATTGTTCTTCTTTTTATATCCATGTAAGGTGCTTAATTTAAAATACAAAAAACCAAAGAATAAAAAAAAAAAATTATGAATAAATAAATATTAAATCATCATATGACATTTTGCACATTAAGAAAAAAATATATGTATGGTTTTTTTTTTAAATAAATTTTTAACACACCTTGCAAAAATATAAATAAGAAGAAAAAAAATTTATAAATTTTAAAATTTATTCAAAAAAAAAAAAACTGCAAAATTTTACTTGTCTCAAGAGAATGCGGTTGGATGGCAATAGGTTTCAAAATGTGCCACTGGCATTGTAATAATTTTTTTTTTGGTATTTAAACATTTCCTTTCAAATGTAATTTTTTTCAGTCATGTGTAATTTTTAGCGGGAAATTCGTTTAATCACTAAGTTTTTGGTTAGAAAGCGATTAATTTTTTACAAGACCTATATACTTCCTACAAATTTAATATTATCAAAGAGAACAAAATTAACACTATATCAGAATTCCATCTCCCGTATTGAACTTTCCTTTTTGATAACCTCGTTGATTTGAACTCAATAAGCTGAAGATAATTGTTTGAAGATTGGGGCGTTTGAGAACTAAAACTATAAATATTTAAAAGGTATGGCTCGCCTTATTACCTATCTCACATAATTTATATTACATGTACGCAAAAATTAATTCAATAATAAAAAATTTAACATCTATTTAATTAAATAATAATATTATAAAAAATATAATATTTCAGGAAATAAGCTCTATTAAGTTTTTATCTTTAATAGAAAAAAAAAACAAATGTTTGTTTAATATTTCTAATATACCTACTTGTAATGATATAGGAACGAGGGTGCATTAATAAACAATATTGCGATAAAATAATGAAATGAAAATATTATTCAAAAAAATGTACTAAAAATATTTTATTATTTCAAAAATTAATAATATTCATTCAAGATAAAAATAAATGTAGTCCGACCTCAAAGTCAGCCCCAGGACGAGGGGGTCAGGAGGGTCTTCTGACATGGGCCTCTTAATTTAGGGGGCCTCCAAACAACATTATACAAAACGATTAAAAAGTTTAGTTCGCACTTTTACGTACGCAACAAACAACTAACTGCTCAATATTATGATTACATTCTTGTAGTTCTTAATGAAATATTTATTATGCTTTGAGTTGTAACATAAGTTGAAATTATTATATAAAAGTTTATTAAGCTGTAGTTACTACTTGGTTAGTAGGTAGTATTTCACGTTTTCAAAAGTTCAAATTAAAATTGTTTTAGTTTTTTCTCTAGAAATGAATTAACCTCTACAATTTAGTTTTTTAAACTTCATTAAAACTACAACAAATTTTTTTAAACAGGGGGCCACATACCTTGTCTGACCTGAGCCTCCAAGTGTCTCTCTCAGGCTCTGCTGAAAGTAGTACATATTTGTTAAATGTATACAATGAAGGTTGTACTATAGTTCAGAAATGGTTTCATATACATTTTCATGTTTTATTTTATTCACATTGACTTTTGAATTAAAATTAAAATTATTTTAGAAGTGAATAATATTTAAATAATTTATTAAAGCCCGGTTTTCACCATCCACACTTTGTCCAAATCGACTTGGACTCTTTTTGGTCGTGTAAACAGTAAACAGGATGTCAAAGACAACTTGGATCGCATTTGAGTAGGACACTGCTCAACTTACTTTGATCAAAGTAACTTGGACAAAGTGCACTTGGATCGTGAACACCGGCCATAATAAACATACACATTTTCAATTGATCCAAAATTATTTTTTTAATTCCTTCTTCAAATTAATTGATTGATAATGTAGGACCTTTTATATGAAAATTAAATATTTATTTTACACAACGACTTTTAAAAGTTTTTCCCGCATATGAGAACATTTTAAATAGATTACGTATATACATTTCGAGTCTAAGCTTGATGATCATATTCCATTAACATAATTTGGAAATATGACATTTATTATTTATTTTGAATGAAAGAAAATATGCAAATTTGTAATAAAAGTTATGCTAAAATAGCATTTAGTTTTTCAATTTATTAATTTTTTTGTAAAGTATGAAAAAATCATATAAAATTGATCTTTAGGAAATAATGAAAAATTTATTTATTTTGCTGTTCAATAAATTCTATATAAATTTTGTAATTAAATTTTCACCTAAAAGAAATTTAAGAATATATAAAGTGAACAAAAAATAATAATAAAATATTTATTTATTATTTATTTATTTTATTTTTTTTTTTTCAATTTTTTTTTAAAAACCATGAAAATTTTTAAAATACATTTTTTTTATAATATATAATAAAAGAATTTTGAAAATTTTATTTTAATGTCGATAGTTATGAAAAGATTGGACATTGGAGGATACACTACATATAATTCTTTTTTTACAACAATTAAGAATAAAAAAAAAAAATTTTTTTTTTATTGATAAATTGCAAATAAATAAAAAATAAAACCTTCAGCATAAAAGAAGAGAGCAATAAAAATTTTTATTATTCAATTTTTATCACTTTTTTTTTATTTTTTATTCGCAATAAAAATTATGAAAAATATAGTAAAAAAATAGTACAAAAATCATTTCCTCATTCATATTTTATGATTTATTGGAATTTATTTTATTAATGTACTTAGTTAGTCAAAAAAAAAAAAGAAAAGTTTTGTTCCTCCAGTCATGGTCCAAATGCCAACTCCCAAAATTTTGATTTTTTGTTCGATATCGTGCAGAAGTTTGATAATAAGGCCATAAAATCTGAGTTTGGAAAATATTTATTTTCCTTAAACTTTTCAATCTTAGTAAATAATTTAAATAAATAGCGTTCCATTATATAATAATCCAAATAATACTAAACTCTTTTAATCTATATTGATACTAACAATAAAAAATTGGTAAGCGGCTGATTCATCGCCTAGCAATTCATCGCGAAGCAATTCATTGCCAGCAATTCATCGCCAGCTATTCATCGTCAAGCAATTCATCGCCAAAAAGTTCATTGCCAAGCAATTCATCGACAGTAATTCATCGCCAGTAATTCATCGCCAGCAATTCATCGCCAGTAATTCCTCGCCAGCAATTCATCGCCAGCAATTCATCGCCAGTAATACATCGCCAGCAATTCATCGCCAGCATTCATCGCCTGTAATTCATAGCCAGTACCTTTAAAGGGTTTTTTAAAAAAATATATACGGCATTTGAAAGGACTTTAAAAAACTTTTCAAATGCTGTATAATTTAATTTGTGCAGTTTTCGAAACAACAACAAACAAAACTTTATTTAGATTTTTACTAAAAAAAGTTTAATATAAAATATAATATAATATTTTTTAATGCGTTGGGGATCGTTATGTTGTATTTAGTGCTATAGAATTTAGATCACTAAATGGAGTGTTATATGCGTCAATACACATGCAATCATTTAGATGCATCTGCGTAAATAATGAAATCATTTAGATGTTTCGTATTGAATATTACGTAATACCTAAACAAACGTAATATCTCTCACAATATTTCAATACAGCCAAATACAAAAAAAAAAAAAAGAGAAAAAATGAGAAGAAAAAATATTCTCTCTTCGCAACCACCTCTCCCCCACGCATTAAAACAGTATATTGGATATGTAAACAAAATTTGTTATACAACTCGTTCTGTATTTACACAAAAATACATTGACACTTGTCAATTTATATCATTCGACCTTCGGTCTCGTGATATAAGTATTGACTCGTGTCAATGTATTTTTGTGTATACAGAACTCTTAATTAATAACAAATTTAGTTTACATATTCAATAATCTACTATAAGCATATTTACGGCAGTGCATAAATACGCACATAATAGAAGAATGCAGTAGTAGTTTTTTTCGTTCAAACTTTTTGTTTTTACCGTATTAATTTTTGTTTGTTTTTATATTTTTTTTATTCTGCTTTTGTTTTTTCAAAGCAATTGGAAGTGTTTAAGAGACAAGAGAAATTATTTTTTCTTGTTATTTAGGTTTTAACACTAATTTTTAATTCCATTTGTTTGAAGAATTAAATAAGGAAATTACTTTATCGATTTTGATTAAAAATGAATTACTCATTTTTAGAAAGCGAAAAACGGAGAAAACAATTACTTTATAAAGGGTATGTGTATAATAAAGAAAAAGAAAATGAAACGAAATCATTTTGGAAATGCTCCCAATATTTTACAATTAAATGTCCCGCTAGAGCCCATTTAGTTGTGGATGAAAAATATGTGAAAGAGTTAGGAATGCACAACCATGCTGCGGAAGCTGCAAAAGTGGAGGCTAAAATGCACATGCAAAATATTAGATCCGCAGCAATATGCTCTTATGCTGGCTCGTCTCAAGCCATTTTAAATACTGCATCATTGACAATTTCCATTGCTGCAGCTCCTCAAATGCCTCAAATTCACTCTATTAAGCGCCGAATTCGGCATATTAGGAATATAAGCAGTCTGAATTATGCGGCTATTCCTACAAGAACAGACTTTTTAATTCCAGATCAATACCGAAAATGAAAATTTTATTCTATATGACAGTAATTCGGAGGATCCCTCTGGTAACAACACACTTATTATTTTTGGCGCGACGAAAACCTTGCTCATTTAGAAATTTCTTCATCATGGTATTGTGACGGAACATTTTCGGTATGTCCAGATTTATTTGGGCAACTTTATTTTATACATGGAATTGTGAATAAACGACCAATGCCATGCGCGTTTGCTCTTTTACCCAATAAAAACAAAACAACATATATAAAAATGTTTAATCAAATTAAAAATCAATTTAGTTCAGTTTATGCTTTAAAAGTACACATGGATTTTGAATTAGGTGCCATTTCAGCCATTAAAAATATTTTTGTTAAAAGTAAACTTCCAATTGTGTTTCTTCCAATTAAAAAAAATCCATTTATACGAAACTTTGTTCAATTGAGTCTTTAAAATCAAAATATGACACAGATGCCGATTTTGCTCTAAAAATAAAACATATTCCTGCCTTAGCTTTTGTGCCAGGAAATAAGGTAATAGAATATTTTGAAGCATTAGTTGTTACGGAAATGATTCCAGAAGAGGCAGTATAAATGGATTTTTGCTCGTCTGGATTATTTTGAAAACACGTACATTGGGAGACCTGGCTTACGTGGTATCAGACGAGAGCCTAAATTTGCTATTGCTGATTGGAATTGCTATGAAGCTGCGAAATCGGAAGGGGACAAAACGAATAATAGGTGCGAGGGTTGGAATCATAGCTTCCGCCAATTGATCAAAATAAATCACCCTAATATATAGCTCTTTATAAAAACCTTAATTGGGGAACAATCAAAAAATGCGCGAGCAATTATTGGCAGGTGCCACAGGGCAACCACAACAAAGCAAGTATTAAAAATTTCAAAAAGGTGTGCTGAACTAGCTAATAATTTTGGTTTGTTTCCTCAGATCAATGGCCCACAATTTTGAGATATGAACATAAAATTAAACACAGAAAAAAAATATATATATATAAAAAAAACAAAAAAATCCATAACAAAAAACCATAAAAAAACCAAAAAAAAAAACAAAAAAAGGACTAAAAAAACGGAGAAAGAACAAAAAAAGAACTAAAAATACAAAAAAAACATAAATATGAATCGCCAGCAATTCATCGCCAGCAATTCATCGCCAAGCAATCCATCACTAGCAATTCATCGCCGTTGACGATGAATTGCTGGCGATGAATTGCTGGCGATGAATTGCTTCGCGATGAATTGCTAGGCGATGAATTAGCCTAGATTCTAAAAAATTATTTAAATCTTACATCCACTAAAAAGAAATAATTAAAATCAATTATTTATCAGTTTTAATTATAGATAGCTACCTGCAATCAATTCGTTATTTTATTCAATTAGCAAACTAATAAATTATATAATTCAAAATAATGAAATTTTAATGAATTGTTACGTCAATCCTAGGACTGATTGCAATGTTGTGCATTTTTATTTTGGATTAATTTCAATTTAATTTTTTTTTTAATTTTTTGTAGTTCACCAGTGCACCAACGTGAAATTTTCTTTTGTACTTAGTATTGAAAGTTTTTTAATTTTTTTTTTGTTTGGATCTATTCTACAGCAATTGGATGAACACATAATTAATTATTATTTTTAAATTTTATTTACTATATTACATTATTATAGGGTGATCATATTTTTCAATTAATAATAAGGAAGAAAGTGAAATAGTTGCAAAATAATAATACAATAAGTTTATTTTGATTGCGATCACATATTAAATTTTAATTCACATGCAAAGAATTTAATGCCTTAAACATTTTACGTGTCACTCTAGCAATAGCTAGATAAACAGGAATACACCATATCAATAACTACAACACACGAAAGATCAACAATCTCGACGCCTGATTAATTAAATTTGTTCAAAATAGGAATACGTTCAATCTGGTTATAAATTAAAATTTTTTAGTAGTAGCGCTAACGAGCTAGCTGTTCTCTTTTAGTGAAATAGTTTCAACTGGATAACTATCTTTAATTTTACAACAAAGGCGATATGGTCACTATCATTTTTATTGATTATTTCCTATTACAAAATAAAATAAATAAAAAAATCCTTAAAAAGCAAAAAAAAAAAAAAAAACAAAAACACTTTATGAATAATTTTAAATGTGATTCATAAAAATAGTTATATGTACACTGAAAAAAAAACCGTTGAAAAATTATATATATAAGGACCTGTACTAAAATCATACCTATAAAACTGCAATATTTCCTGATAGTATATTATGTGCTCAAAAATCTTGCATTTATTATTAAAAATATAATATAGCAAATGAATTTGTTACTCGAAAATTATAATTTTTATTATTTTTTCTAGCAAAAAATAATAAACATTCTTTTACACAATCTGAGTTCCTGAAATATTTATTGCGATAATCACATGAAAAGATATATTAAAAAGTTAAACTATTAGATACTTTTGCTTGCTATGACAAACGGCATTGCAAAAAATATACAGAAAATATAGCTGCCGCAGCTATCTTTTTGTTCAGTGTAGAATAATAATTGTGTGTTATTGTAGAACTTTTAAAATTTCAATCAAATAGTATAATTTTCTTTTTATTACAATAAAACATAAATTGAAAATGAAACCATTGACCCACCTTGAACTCAGTGTACAAAGTTTTTTTTGTATATATATATGCATATTAATGTACACGCATTCACAATAATATTAAATTATTGTTAAATTTGATATTAAATTGTTCAATTATTATATTGCAGCACACAGAGTTTTGCATTAAATTTTCTATTTTTGTGTTTTTTACATATAAATGTATAAAGCTTAAATTATTTACATTTTAAGTAGTACATAGATAACCAGAAAATTGTATTTTTAAATGACGCAATTTTTAAGTAGGAAGTTAAAAATTTTTAGTATTGTTCGAATTCTAAAAAGCTTAAATATTCATTAGTGGAAAATGATTCACATATCACATTTAACTTTTTTAAAAAGTGTGTGCTAAACCTTTGGCTTAGAAATTCCACTAGTGGTTTTGTCGGATTTTTAAACGACGTTCATTTTCTGTAAAATAAATAAAAAAAAACACAAAAAAAAATACAGCAAAATATTTTTAATTTTCGGTTCTAGATGCTGTTAATAAAATCCAGGACCAATGAAAAGTCACAGTTTTTCTACAATAATTAAATTTTTTCCGAAAATTTGAAAAATTTCATATTTTACATTTTTTATGATAGTCACCATCTCACATATTATGTACCCCAAATTCATGCACAAGGCAATTTAAGAAATTGGTTTCTCAAAAAATTTTCTTAAATGCACACCAAATTCAATAAATGGGATATATTGTTTTTAAGAATAATTTTTCTAAAATAAAAGTATTTAAAATAAATAAATTGAAAATTTATAAATTTGTTTTTTCAACTAATTTTTTTTATGAAAAAAATGCTAATTTAATAAAATGTTGTTTGTTTCAATTAATTTTTTGTTTTTTTGTTATTTAAGTGTTAATTGCTGTAGAATAGATTTATTTTTTTTCCATAATAGGTTTAATTTCTTTATTTTTATTTAGTTTTGTTTTTCAAGGATTGGTAATATATGTGTCTTGTCAAAATAAAAACTAAATTTATGTCTCAAATACATACATGTTTTGAATAATTTATTTGAAACATTCATATATGATTTTCAAAATTTATGTATTTTGATTATTTAAATTTTAAAAATATCACTTATGTCTTGTTTTATTAAAAATAATTAATCCATATACTTTAACAACCAAAATTAGAAAGGCATAAATGTCTAAAGATTTAGTTTTTCTTTAAAAAACTTTAGCTACTGTTAAGTTTTTGACTAGTCCTTTTGTGAGAATCGGAATCCAATTCTCAAAATTCACGCATTAGGTTTACATTTTATTTTCAAATTATCATTCTTTTAATCTACCTAACATTTACTAGTGAGTAGATTATAATTTGACGGCACATAAGCATCCCAAGTAACAAAATTGGTGAAGTCACGCTCAAAATCACCAATTTTCGTTATGTCAACTTCACCTCAACGTCGAAATCAACCTAAAGTTGGAAAGAATGCACTCTCGACAACCGGTTTTTTGGTGGAAAATCACCAAGTGGGGAATGAATTTTGGTTATATAACCTGTGAAATTATAGAAGAAATTCACTAAAAATTAAGCAATACTGAGGATTCTATGAGAATAATTTGCGTTCCAAATCACCAATTTGTGAGATGAAAAAATTATTTTATTTCGAAAACAATATGATTTCCAAATTAATCTGATATCGAAAAAAATGAATGAGCCTACATAATATGAATAGGATAGACATATGTAATAATAATGTTTATTCTTTTTAGCAATCTATTTTTCTACATGGAATAAAAATAGTAAACAAATGTAATATTATGAATAAAATTAATTCATAATATTCTTTGATAATATTTTTCTTGAAGTATATAATATCATATATTGTTAGCTTTAAAAATGTCGACTAATAAAAGTAATAAAACCGTGTGCAAACATTTTTTTGTCGTCAAATCATACTTTTTAGGTCTAGAAAAATTAATGTTCCTACCCAGTTTGGGGGAAATAAAAATTTTTTTTAATTTATTTTAGAAAAATAATTTTTTTTTTGGAAGCAATCTTATTTTTTAAATTGCAGTTCAAATAGTTAATCAACTTGTACTGTAATTTTCCACTAGATAAACCAAAAACTAAAATAATTAATTTATTTTAAGAAATATTTTTTCTCGCAATATTTAATTAATCAGCCATTTTTTGTTTGGTCACGTATTTGTTATTTTTTTAAAGGAATCTGAGCTTTAGGTGATTTTCACTTCTTAAGGTGATTTACAGCAACTTTAGTATTATATTTACCCAAATAAATTCACCAAATTCAATCAGCCATTTTTTGTTTGGTCACGTAATGGTTATTTTTGTAAAGCAAACTAAGCTTTAGGTGATTTTCACTTCTTAAGGTGATTTACAGCCACTTTAGTATTATTTTTGCACAAATAAATTCACCAAAATTTCAATTGCTTTTCTTTGGTACGACGACGTCGTTATAAAAAGCGAGGGTCTTGACGAAATGATAATAACTATTTTCATCTCATGAGCGTAAAAGAAATTAAAAGTAATTGTTCAATTGTCGAGAACTGGTCCAAATGCGAATCTGAATCCGTTTGAAATACTTAAATAAATTTACTCAAATTTTCGAGGTTTGGGCTTTTATCCGCGGGACAAATGTTCGCAATTTTTTTCTGCTTCGCGGACAAAATAAAAAAGCAAAATGACATTTGTCCGCGATTCGAAATGTCATTTATCAGCTCTAATAAGAGCATTTTCCCAAATGACGTTTATCAGCACAAAAATGACACTTTTCCGCTAAAAATTCCAGCCAAATGTCAAAATTGCAGTTTTCCAAAAATCAATCACGGACAAATTACATTTTGCAAATTAACATTTTTGCACTAAAAATTCGAAAAATCATTAGCGCATGTAGCATTTTCAAAAATGACATTTGTCCGCTAAATTGGAACGTAAAAAAAATCTGATTTTAAAATCGTCTATTTCTAAAATACAGTAAATTTTAAAGTCTTTTCTTTTGAAATTCTGTATTAACATAATCCTATATTTCAAAATCCTTTATTTTGAAATTCCGAATTTCGCGTAGGCACGTAGGTTGGAAAAAAGAATTTTTAACCCTTTTTCGGCGGCACACGAGAAAAAGGCTTTGTTCACGCAGTAATGTGTTACGCTGCGAAAACTGAGGTTTCAACTCCTTTTTCGGAAAGATACTTACATAATTTTGAAATATGAACAAGATTTTAGAAAAAAAGGATTTAAAAATACAACTTTTTGAAATGTAGGATTTTGAAATACAGGATTTCGAAACACAGAGTTTTGAAATACAGTATTTCGAAACACAGTGTTGAAATACACGATTTCGATTTCCGTAACCAACCCCCGCTAGAAATTTGCAAATTCTATCGCGGACAAATGTCTTTTTGTAAAATGATATTTTTTCTCTAAAAATTCGAAAATTTAATCGCGGATAAATGTCACTATACAAAATGACCTTTGTCTGCTAAAATTTGAAAATTCATCGCACACAAATAGCATTTTCAAAAAAACTCACTTTGTGACATTTTCCCGCGCGGAGAAATATTATTTAAGAATCACGGGCAAATGCCATCTTAGAAAATGATTGTCTGCTAAGGTTTTTCATACAAATTTTACTGCGGACAAATGTCCCTGGGACAAATGTCACTGCGCCTAATAAATAACTCAAATTTTGAATTACTTCCCTCGATCAATTATTCTGAAATTCGCATTTTAAATTTTCACTTATTTGAACCTGCCGGTAATGTGTTTGAATAGATGTTGCCGAGTATCATCGAAACAGAACTACCGACAGATCAGAGTCAACGGGATACTGTATTGTCACTAAAAAAATAAACAATAACTCTTGCTAATAAGTTTATTTATTTATTCATCAAAAATAGAACTAACAAACCTCAAACAAACAGATAAAAACACAACCTAACAAAGTTCGTGTTTTAAATTAAAATAAATTCATTTACAAATATTCTGACGGCATTATTTTAATTTTATTGTAAACTCATTAGCGAGTTGATCTATCAGCGACTTGTAAGCTCACTAAAATAATGCTGTTAATATTTTGCAGCAATGTCGTAAGTTTTTTTTTTTTCGAAAATCAAATTTTTGTATCGTGTTTGTTTGTTTTGTTTTTTATTCAAATTTGCTAAAAAAATTAATTAAATAATAAATTTTAATAAAAAATACGACCTACCTGCTATTATTATTTTAATAATTTTATAAAAGATAAAAAAAAAATTAAATTTTAAAAATTTCAAAATTTGAAAAATTAAATAAAAAATTATTATGAATTTTGTGGTAGCCGCTTTTTCTGGTAATAACCAAAAATATATTTCTGCTATTCCGGCCAATTGGATAATTGGCAACATTTTGTATTGGCCCAAAAGGAAGCCAAACGTTAAAAGGAAAATATTTTCACAGACAATTCAAAAAGATGAATGTTACAGTTATCAATGTACCCTAAAAAGTCCGTTTTTTGAAACGTTTAAAGAGGCTCTTGCTGCAGAAAATGAAATTGTGCTGCAATCCACAGAAGAGGAAGATGATGAAACTATCGAAATTCCAATTCCCAGTCCAATTAATGATGTTAATTTAGATCGTTTCTTCAGTGAGGAGCCGATATTGTTGAATGAAAAATTAAATGGATGTATCTATCAAATTTCTTCAAACGAATCGTCTTCATGTTCGCCATCATATACAGTATCAAAACCACTTTCAACCGAAATATCTAACCACATCACATCATCTCTACAATCGCCTTCATCTTTCGCGAAAATTCAAATCCAGTTGGACAAAATTTTCCAGAAATTAGACGACATGAACGAGAATTTTAAAAAACTAAAACATCATGAAGTAGAAGATGAGATAATTGAAGATATTTCAGACATTAAATTTCCATTACGGACAATATCGGCCATTGCATCCTTTGATAAAAATTTAGAAGGAAAAAATTTTAGAGAAAAAATGGTAAGTGATTTCTAATATTAATTCAATAAGTATTGCAATCAGAAAAAATTTCAAAACATTTACTTTGTTATAAAAATTTTATTTTTTACTTGTTTTCAGAAAAAAAAATTTAAACAACACTTCCCTTCGGATGGAAAATGCGATGGAGATATGGTTGCCTATAAATTGGCAGATTTGATATTTTTTCCTGAGATTCTCACTAAATTGACTTGGACAGGTGTCTCTAGAGACAAAACCAGTTCCACCAGCAAGTTTCCATTTCAGAAATATTATAATATTGTTATATTATTCAATGATATTCTTAGTTCAGCAGATTTGAGATTCGACATAAAAAAAACTGAAGATACTTTTAAGAAAAAAATTTTAAAAAATAGTAAAAAAAGAACCGAAAGGAAAAGGTAATAGCCTAAAATTTATAATATTTTGCTTAAATTTTATTTTTTTGTTGTTTTGTAGACTTCACCAGGAGAAGTTGACAGAAGAAGCAATTGAAAATAACGTTGATATTAATAATGAAGATACACACAAAGATTAAAATTAAATTTCTAATTTTTTGAATTTTCCGTTCTTAAAAAAATTTTGTGAGAAGAACCTTTAAAAAAGGTAAAGCTTAAAGCTTTATTTACATTAATTTTTTTTTTTTTTTATATTTATAAAATTATAAAACGGTACATAAAAATTTTCTTTGATAATATGAAAATTTTGTAAAATCTATAATTAATGAATTTATTACTTTTATTAATACTTACTTTATATGTAGTATAATCACAGCCAAACATAATATAGGTACACTGTCGAAAAAGTGAATACAACTTTTTTACAATGAACAACTGTCGATCAGATCCATTTCATGTACTGTATAGATTTTGTTTAAATTCACCAAAATTTTTATAAATACTATCAAATGGAGGTAATTTTTCATAGTAAAGAAGTTGTATAAACTTCTTAATTCGCCGGTGTACTGTATTCTTAATCTGTGTACAATCAATCAATTTCGATAGTAAAAAAAGAGTTTTTTTACACTCAAATCTTTATTATAAATATTTTTACGCAAAAACAAGTACAATAAACATAAACAATTCACAATTATTAAATTAATAATTATTTTGATTGCGAGAAAATACGTGCAATTAAAAATAAAGTTTAAATAAATTAAAAAAAAAAAAAATTAAAAATTAATATTTATTGTACAAGTAATATTAAATACTATTCCAAAAATGTATGAAATTAAAATTGAATCAATTCAATAAATATGCATCAAGTTTTTTTTTTTAGTAAAAAATAAAAGTACCTATTTACAATTACAAAAAATTTGTGCAATAAAAAATTAAATAAAAATTAATGTAGTTAATTGAAATCAATTTTGAATTAAAAAAATAATAAGAATTAATTTATTTTCATTAAATTCTATTTGTGTTTTGGATTATATATAAATATATTTACTGAAAATGTTTACAATAAAAAACGATTCATTTCAGAAATAAAATTAAAAATTTGTTATTTATATTAGGAATTTTAAAATAAAATAATTTTAAAGTATAACTGTATAACTGCGTAACTGCGTAACTGCATTTAAATAGAACAAAAAATAATGGCCCGTTTGCTCCCAAAAATGAAAAATGCACTGTGTTTTGAATACTTGCTCCTAAAATGTTTTGAGATTTTACGAGTTTGTTTTGCAGAAACTTTTTTCTTACAAAAATATTAGTATGAAGATTTTTTAAAAATTTAAATGAACTTCAACTTACAATAATTTTTATTATATGGAGAGAAACAGAAACAAATGATAAGCATTCGATCACAATTTCGTCCAAGAACTTTGGGTCTAATGGAAATTAGTGCAATGAATTTTTATCAATTAAAAGGATATGAGTTCTATGAAAATGTCGGTGCAAAAGTTTATTCTTTCTGCTTTTTAAGAAAAGTCTGGTGAAATTTTTTCTTTCCAGTCAAATGTATGAACTATTGGGAAAAATATTGTTCTGTTGGTTTGAAGTATTGAGAAAAGTTTGCATTTTATGTCCTTAATATTGTAAGGACAGGTTTCTTCAGATTCTTTTCCATCAGATTCGTATATGTTCAAATTTGAGGAAGATATTGGTTGGGAAAAGAAGTTCCATTTATTTTTTATTTCCGATCCATATACAATAATTCCATTTTGAAAATAAGATGCAAATTTCATTCCGATAATTTCGTTATTATTGGTTAAAAACCATTTATTTTTCGAATTGTTTTCCAAAATAAAATTATTTTCTATGTTGACTCTATAATAAGATGCTGATTTTTTATGTGATAAAAAGATTTTATTCACTTGATATTGTGATTCTTCAAGATCGTCCAGGTATTGTAACTCGATCGTTCGATTAACAATTTGAGCTAGAGGAGCATTTCCAGTTCTTAACATTTTTTTAATTTTACCTAAACAATTTTCGAAACAATATGTACTCAAATTAGGTAAAATGCCGAAATTTTTAACTTCTTCAACAACGTGAAGTAAATTATGCACGTTGCTGCTAACTCTCCAGCTACCATACAAACAAGCAAATTGTGTAACAAATCTTTGAATTAAAATATTAGCTAATTCAATGTATTTTTTGTAATAGTTTGATGATAGCATTGTTATCGCACAAGTTAACGTTACAAAGTTATAGTAAGCATCTTCTGATAATATACCTCTCATAACTACTGGGCCCACGTAAAACAAAAACACATGTAATTCTGTTCCTTTCCAGAATTTTAGTTCATTCAAACCTCTAATGGCTCTATGGAATTCTGAAGGTTTGTTTTGATTACAATTTAATAGAAGCTCAGAAATTTCGCATACTTTTTGAAACGGCAGCTTATGCTTGTAAAAAGGCCCATTCTTCCAGATGTTCAAAAGCTTTCTGGTTAGTCCTAAAAAAATTGTTTATTGTATTAATGGGTTTCAAAAAACAACAAAAATAATCACATCTCCAGTGTGTAAGGGGGTTCAGAATTATGATTGAAAATGGGTTTTAATTGAAAGTTACATACATATGCAGAGATTATAAGAAGCTTAAAAAATTGTTTTGTGCCAATTGTGTCCAAGGTTCCGGGCTGAGGTTTGATATTTAGTTTATAAAATGCACTTAAATACATAGTAGTACAGTTAATATAATAATAAGATATTATTTAATTACTTACCAAGATCTATTAGATGTAACGAATCTGAAACTATTATATCTTCAATCATATTTATCGGTAATTTTACCAAAGGTGATGGGATTTTTTGATGTTTCGTGTCCGTACCACTACGAAAAACATCATCAGTTCGCTTCTCTCCCACGCCTTTGGAAAAACTCATAACCCTTCTTTCATGATTATACTCCCCTTCTATATCGCACTTAAGGCAGCTATTGTAGCCATTAAAATTTACAACACCTAAAAAAATTTTAGGTATAAAAATCCAAAATTTACGAAAATGATAAAAATTGGGGTCTCTGTACCTAGAATAAAACATCTCGCTGGTGTATCACATATAAAATGTTTCACCTTCATCGTCAAATTTTTGTTGTTAATAATTATACCATTCTTTAAAATTTCGCCCAATTCGTTAATAAACTCTTCCAAAAATGGGCTTAAAGGTGGCTTAGATTTTCCGCAAAAAACAGCAATAACTCGCGGCTTATAATGTGGGTAGTTGGTAATTTTTAACAATATAGGCCAAAATTCAGTTTTGCTTCCTACGAAAGGAGGTAAACCATCAATATTGAAAGAACACTGTAAGCACGAATCACCATCAAAATTCAAATTTTTTATACTTTCATAAAACCCATTAAACCAAAAGTAACCATCCCCCATTTTAGATATTTTTCCCGGATTTTTAGGTGTGTTTAGCAACGTTCTACTATCTGTTGGTAATTCTTGATGGCCCTCTTCTCTTAAAATTTTCAATAATCCATTAACAGCTTGATGACGAATATTATTTGTTAAGCAAAATTTGACTAATTTTTGACTCAGATTTAACTTATTGACTACGATATTTTTGGAAGTTGATTCTGGTTGGTTAATTTTTTGAACTAGCTCGGGTAAAACAATTTTGTCCGCCTCATTCATAGAATTTGACCCTACAATTCTTTTCACCTTCCGATAATATGTTGAAGTATGGCGATATTTTTTTTTCACTATTACTTTTTTCTGATCCGAATTCATTTTAATTTTAATTGAAGTTTTTATTAATTATTATATATTTTTTTATTTAAAAGATCAAATGTTTTTTAAATCTTAACAAAAACCTATTCGAATTTTTATTTAATTTCGAATAATTTATATGACAATTATCTCTTTAAAGTTCAATATATTGTTGAAATTGAAAATATCACCTCATAGTGGCAAAAAATTTTTGGTTTTCACTTATTTGTCCACATTTAGCTTTGTTGTGATTTAAGAACGTAAAATAACAATAAAAAGACACAAAAGAAATTTATTTCTTAACTTTTAATACAAATTTTCCAAATTAGTGAATTGTCACCAAATTTAGATTTGTGGCAATAATAGAATTAAGGTCAAATTTCAAATAAATTATAACAGAATTCGATATAGTAGTGATCCTAACTTTAAGCTCATAAAATAAACTTTATAGTGACAAAAAAGTTTGAGCTGAATACAAATTTTCCAAAATAGGGAGTTATCACCAAATTTAACTTAACGGTGATAATAGAATTAAATTCAATTCGCAGTAAAATTTTAGCAATATTTTATATAGTAGTGATGCTAACTTTTAGGTCGTAAAAAAAACTTTAAGGTGGTAAGAAAACCCTTTATATTGTAACTTTGAATATAAATTTTCCAAAATAGCAAAAAATCACCAAATTTAACTTTGTAGTGATAATATATTCCAAATCAAAACAGTAATATTCATACCAAATTTGATATTGATGTTAAGCTGACTTTTTGTTCTTTTTTAAAGTGTTTTTGAGGTTCTATTTACTTTTGAAAATATCTTTATTTTCAAAATTCGTTCGCGGTTATTTTTTATGTTAATTTTTCCTCAATATAACTTTCTTCTAGTGAAATTTTCTTTCGGTAACCAAAAACAAGGTGATTTTGTTGCTTGGGATATTATAAGTTTACTTTAAATTTACATATATTTACAAATATTTTTGGTCTTTTTTACTTCCTCGTTAAATTTGGTGACCACATTTATTTTTTCTATAGTTCTGGATTTTAAATTATTTTAATAATGTATGTAGGGAAGCTGGGGATCTAGATAACACTGTTACAACAGATGTTGAAACAAAAGAGAAGTGGTTGTCAATTGAGATGTTTTTAGGATATTGAACTGTTACAACAGATGTTGAAACAAAAGAGAAGTGGTTGTCAATTGAGATGTTTTTAGGATATTGAAAGCCAAACTACAACGTTTAAATCGTAAAAAAAAAAATAATAACGTCTTATTTCCATAAAAGTTTAATTTCCATAAAAGTTTAAACTATATTTTATATATACAATTTAAATTACTTTTTGTTTAATTGTTAATACCATCATAAATTAAAAGATATTAAAGACTGAGTTAAGGCAATCTATATTTTTAAAAAAGTTCATTTTAGAAAAAAAAAAATCATTTAAATTAAACCATGCGAAATATATAACAAAACATTTTGGTCACTTTACATCTATTAACAGTTCTTTCTTTCCCTAAACATTCTTTCTTGAATCAAAAAAAAAAGAAAATCATATATTTAAAATTAAAAAATATGAAAAGGATGTATGGGCCTTTTTTACACAACAAAATTTATTAAGAAATTTTTATTAAATTTGTGAAATTCTCATTTTGAATTCATAATTAAACTTGAAACGGAAACCAAATATTTGTGGTCTTAACATCCCTAGTATAATATTTTGTAAATTTAATTGTGGTAAAAAGCAAGGTTACATCAATTTAATATAATATTGTTGTATTCCCCAAATTATATTTTAATTTGAATATATGTTTTTAACAAAATGAAATTAATGTGAAATAAATATTAAAAAAAAGGACAAATTCAAATTAATATTCGTATAAAATCTAAATATTTTCCGCCTTTAATATTCATATATTTGTACATTAACATAAGTAATAATAATAATAAGTATCTTTAATTTTAATTCGATAGTTATAATTTGAAGAGGAAGGGCGAATTTTATCACTGTATAATGTAAATTATTGAAATTTACAATCTAATTTAAATTTAATATGAATTTTATTAAAAATCATGTTTAAAAATAATATTAATCTTAGCGAAGTACCGAATGTTTGTTTCTTTCTGTGTGTTGTTAGGAACTAGCATCCTTTTCTATGGGAAGAACAAATACTACAAAACAAAAGATGTAGCATGGTTCAGACCCAAATTGTATGCAAAAATAATTCTCTAATTTATTTAAATTCAAGTATTTACTCTTAATTTTAAAGTGACTTAGCTAAGAATGTTCCAATTTACCTAATAGAGGTCATAGGGTAAGACTCTTCTCAAAATTTAGCATTTCAAATTTTGACAAATCAGTTTCAATGAAAATTGTGAATTTAGTGAAGATTGACATGTCAATTCATAATATTAAATTTAGGTTTTTCTAAGTTTTCGCAGATCTAATAGCTTGTAAAACTATTTAACTATACAAAACGTTCGCCAAAAAAAAATTAAAGCTTTCATTTTTAAGAATTCAACGTTAAAAAAAGGAGCATCAAAATTATTAGCACACATAAATAAAACCATCAAGGATGAAAATCCTTTTAATGGTCGTATAATATATTATATTATAATCCTTTTTTTTCTACTCTATGTTAGATGTATACAAACAAAAAAAAAGTAAAAAGGTTCATGAATGAATTTTGTACCAACGCGAATGAAATAAATATATATAAATTTTATACTAGAGAAATGATGGGTTTATTATACATGTTATTAAAATTTATAAAATAGAGAAAAAAAATTGACTTCATTAAATAATCAAGCTATTAGTTAAATAGTGCGCGTATATTATTTGTGAAAATTCCTAAATTGTTCTGTTTTTTTTTTGTCCAAATTTATCCGGAAATCAATTTTAAAATGAATTTGTAGGAATGAGATTTGAAGTCTAGTATGTTCATATTCTTAAAATGTATAACTTGAAGAGTTGTCATTTTATCCACTTTTTATTATTTTTTCTGGGACGAACGGATTATTTTTTCTGGGACATCGTCAAAATGGAGAAATATACTAAATAACATCGAAAGCGGTTGTAGAATATTTAGCTGGAGAAATAATATTATAACACTTATGTATACCTGAATTAGTATATACATATGTAGATAAATATTTAATATTCAATACACCTAAATTAAGCAGAAACAATAGGACTAGAATTATAAGAATAGAAAAATAACATGTGATGATCATTATTGAATAAACCATCAAACAGAGTAGTTCGCTAAAATTAAAACTTGTTTTATTTGGCAATATATTACAATTGGCGACGAGGATTTAAACAACCAGGTAAATGTCAGACAGCGAAACAAGTAGTAATTCATCATCAGTAAGTTCTGTAAAATCAGAACGGTTAAGCACAGAAAACAAGAAACAAGTAACAATTGAAAGCGAAATTTCTATTGTAGGTGAATTACCCAAATTTCAGCACGATGTTAATGACTGGTCAGTTTACATTACAAAATTGGAACAATTTTTCATAGGTAATAGCATCGGTGATGATAAAAAAGAAAAGAAAAGAGCTTTTCTGTTAATTTCGTTACATATGATGACACGTCAAAACTTTTAGTAGATTTGCTACATCCGAAAGATCCAGCAAATACAGAATTTTCTGAATTAGTAAAGGTGTTGGGAAAACATTTTAAGCCCACGTTTTCAGGATTTTCTGAAAGGTTACAATTTTATGATGCAAAAAAACTGCCATCCGAGTCATTGCAACAGTGGGCTGCTCGAATTAGATCATTAGCAGCAAATTATGTTTTTGGAGATCAGTTAGACATAGTCTTGAGAGATAAATTTATCATAGGACTGGATAAATGTCCAGAGAAGGATAAATTATTTCTCGGAGATGTAAATACGTTAACCTTTGCAAAAGCGTTAGAAATTGCATTAGCAGTCGAATGTGTTCGTAAGCAGTATGTTAGCGAGAACGACAATACGTTATACAATGTAAATAACAACAAAAACGTGAATGAAAAAGCTGCATATTCACAGCAGATGAGTAAAAAAATTTTTTGTAAAGTTTGTGGATATAAAAATCATTCTAAAGAAAATTGTAAATTTAAAAACTATGTATGTAAATTTTGTAATGTGAAAGGGCACCTAAAGAAAATGTGCGAAAAATTAAAAAAACTGAATACTAATAGTACAAATTATTCTCAAACTTCAACTAATAACCACAATTTTTTAAATTCTGAAAATAATAACCTTCAAAATACAAATAATGATAATTTTTTAGATTCAGGAAATAATTTAAGTATGTTTCATTTTAGGACTGATAAAAATTTTAAACCGATTAGTGCGACAGGGCGCAGTGAAATAAGGCCGCGGGAAATAAGGCCGCGATAGGTTTTTTGTTGCGGTTTTATTTCATTTTGAAAAATGAAATAAGGCCGCGAAAAAATCCTCGCGGTCTTATTTCATTTTGAAAAATGAAATAAGACCGCATAAAATTCCTCGCGGCCTTATTTCGTTTTGAAAAATGAAATAAGACCGCGACAAAAAAAAAAATTAATCGGAGGGCTAATTTCATTTTGAAAAATGAAATAAGGCCGCGAGGATTTTTTCGCGGCCTTATTTCATTTTGAAAAACGAAATAAGTCCGCGTAATCTTGTGAGGTGAGCACACAGTGCAGGGGGCAGCAGGGCGGCGGGCGGGCGGTTGGTCAGTGGGATTTGCGGCTAGCGCCGCAAATCCCACTGACCAACCGCCCGCCCACCGCCCTGCTGCGCCCTGCCCTGTGTGCTCACCTCACAAGATTACGCGGCCTTATTTCATTTATAAAAATGAAATTAGCCCTCCGAATAATTGTTTTTTTTTGTCGCGGTCTTATTTCATTTTTCAAAACGAAATAAGGCCGCGAGGAATTTTTTGCGGTCTTATTTCATTTTTCAAAATGAAATAAGACCGCGAGGATTTTTTCGCGGCCTTATTTCATTTTGAAAAACGAAATAAGGCCGCGAAAAAATCTTCGCGGCCTTATTTCATTTTTCAAAATGAAATAAGACCGCAACAAAAAAACGTCGCGGCCTTATTTCCCGCGGCCTTATTTCCATCCCCCGTGCGACAGTTGTAATGAATGGAATCGAGTTGAAAATGGAAATAGACAGCGGAGAAGCTATTTCGGCGATTTTTTATGAAATTTATAATAAATATTTCGCTAGCGTAAGGCTTGAAGATACAGATTTGACGCTAAAATGTTACGATGGCAAAATAATTAGACCTATGGGAACATGTAAGCTAAATATGGAATTTAATAATAAGAAAGAGGCTCTAAATGTTTACGTCATAAAAAATGAAGGACCTCCGATCCTGGGTCGGGACTGGATGTTTACATTTGACATAGGTATCAAAGAAATAAATTTTTTAAATGAAAAAAATCCACAATTAGTAGAAATTTTAAAACAATTTGAAAGCTTATTCGACGGGTCTTTAGGGGCTTTCAAGCATCATACGGTTTGCTTGAAATTAGCAGAATCCGCTAGACCAATATTTTGTCGACCAAGAAAATTGCCGTTTTCTATTAAAGAAAAAGTAGAATCTGAAATAGATAAATTAGTGCAACTTGGAGTGTTAGAACCGATTTCTTACAGCAAATGGGGTACGCCTATAGTACCAATATTAAAAAAAGATGGGGGGGGTCAGAATTTGCGGCGATTTTAAAGTAACACTAAATAATCAAATTTTGGTAGATCAATATCCGTTACCTAAAATAGAAGAATTGTTCCCGAAATTGCATGGGGGAAAATTTTTTTAAAAAATTGACCTTTCAATGGCATACCAGCAATTAGTGTTGGACGATTTTTTAAAGATTTAACTATAATTTCAACAACAAAATGACTATTAAGGTATAATCGTTTAGTGTACGGAATCGCCAGTGCCCCGGCCATTTTTCAAAGAATAATAGACACCTTATGGTTGGGTATTCCTGGGTTACAATTTTTATGGATGACGTGCTTATAACCGCGAAAAATGAAAAAGAACATTTAGAAAGGTTGTATGCAGTTTTTTCGAAATTAAAGCAAGCTGGTTTTAAAGTTTCTAAAGGAAAATGTGAATTTTTTAAGGACAGACTTAGTTATTTAGGTCATATTATCGATGAAAACGGGTTGCACAAAGATCCAATAAAGGTTGAGTCCATAAAAAATTTATCGGAACCAAAAAATATTACTGAACTTCAATCTTTTCTGTAAATTTTTACAGACAGTTTGTGCCAAACATGGCATCAGAAGCTTCTAGTCTTTATGAACTTTTACCAAATAAATTTAAATGGGAGTCCACACATAGTAAAATTCTTAACAGAATTAAGGATTTGATAGCATTAAATATTTCTTTAGCTCACTTTAACCCTGAAAACTCAGTTAAATTAATGGTAGATGCGAGCCCAGTCGGATTAGGAGCGGTTTTGTTGCTTACATATGAAAACGATAGTGAAAAGCCAATCGCATTTGCATCTAAAAGGCTTAGTAAAACCGAAATGAAATATTCGCAATTCGAAAAAGAAGCGTTAGCAATAATTTTCGGTATTAATAAATTTCATCAATATTTGTACGGCAGAAAATTTATTTTGGTTTAATAAAATCAAAAAATAACTTGGCGGACTATTTTTCAAGAGCTATAGAAAATTTTTCCGCAGAAAATTTAACTTTTTCTGGTATATTTGCAAATGATGTACATGTAAATTATGTAATGAATAGACAAGAAATACTAATTGATTTTAAAAATATTGTTGAGGAAACTAGTAAAGACTTAGTATTACAAAAAGTAAAAACATTTATTGAGGGGGGCTGGCCTAAATCTTCTGTAGAACCAGAACTCAACCCTTACTTTATAAGACGGAAAATGCTTTCGGTTGAATCGGGAGCGGTATTTTGGGCCTATAAAGTTTTAGTTCCAGAAGTATTGAAGAAATCAGTTTTAAATGAAATACACAGGTCTCACATGGGAATTGTTAAAATGAAAAGTTTGGCTAGGGCTTATTTGTGGTGGCCAAACTTAAATCAAGACTTGGAAATATTAGCAAAAGGGTGTGACAAATGCTTACCATTTAAAAGTACTGCTCCAAAAAATCGTTTAATTAACTGGCCGTTTCCAGAACATGCTTGAGAAAGAGTTCATATCGATTTTATGGGTCCCATTTGGGGAAAAAAATTTTTGATATTGGTTAACGTATTTTCTAAGTGGGTTGAATGTATAGATATGCAAAATAATATAACTAGTTCTCATACTATAGATGAGTTTAGAAAAATTTTCAGCAGGTTCGATCTTCCAAAAATTGTAGTAAGTGATAATGCTAAAACTTTTACATCCGTAGAAATGGAAGATTTTTTTAAAAATAATGGAATAAGTCATCGAAAAAGCCCGGTTGGAAATCCTGCAAGTAATGGGCAAGCTGAAAATAGTGTCAAAAAAAAAATCCGCCTTGTTAAAATTATTAACTAATAACGAAAATAAAAAATCATTATTTGCATAACTATTTATTAGATTATAGAAATTCCATTCATTCAACTACAGGTATGTCACCAGCACAAATCATGCTAGGTAGAAATTTGAGGTCAAGATTTGATATATTGAATCCGTTCAGAAATAATGAAATTAATGTTGAAAATTTACAAGATAAAGTAGAAAAAATATAGAAGAAATATTTTAGAGGAAAAAAAAACACTAAATTTAAATTAGGAGATTTTGTAATGGTTAAGGACTATAGTGTTCCAGGAAAAATAACTTGGACAAAAGGGCAAATTGAGGAAATTATTGGCCAGCAATATTACAATGTTAAAAACATTGTGCAAAAACATTTCGTGGAAAAGACATGTTAACCAAATGCGTTATTGGTTATTGTTTACATGAAAATAATCTTAACGAAAATTCTGAAACTTACATTCCGGAAACTTTAAACGACGTCACACAAAAAATCTATCCACGAAATGATTTTGAACAAGATTTAGATAATGCCACCAATACCTTGAATTCCCAATTTGTAACCCTCAGAAAGCATAATAAATAATGTTAAAAAATAAAAAAAAATGAAATAAAAAAAAAAAAATTATAAAGAAACAAATAATAGGATTAATAGTACTAATAATATGAATTATTAGCGAATTAGGGGAGGTATTGTAGAATATTTAGCTGGAGAAATAATATTATAACACTTATGTATATATATATGAATTAGTATATCCATATGTAGATAAGTATTTAATATTCAATACACCTAAATTAAGCAGAAACAATAGGACTAGAATTATAAGAATAGAAAAATAACATGTGATGATCATTATTGAATAAACCATCAAACATTCGCTAAAATTAAAACTTGTTTTATTTGGCAATATATTACAGCGGTAAAATAGTCTTATTCAAATTTTAGAAAGACATTAGTATCTTGTATCTTGCCACTAAAATCTATGTTTTTATTTTATAATGTTACTATTTTTCCCGAGTTTGTTTTGTTTTTTAATTTTTTTCAGTTTTGTGTATGTGTGTTGTGTATGTGTACGGTATATTATTGATTTGGTCAAAGTTCAGAAACAGATTAATTATGAAACAAGGATAAACCAATTATTTCTATTTGCATTGCAAATTTGAATCATTAATCCGATATACATAAATTTCTTTCATTAAGGCAAGTCGAAAACGAAATTCTTTCATACGCTTAATTTGTAATTGGAAAACCTAAATTTTTAACATGTGATTTCTTTTTTTTTATTTATTTTACTAATAATTGTTTGTGTGTTTTAAGAATCTTATAGTTTCAGTGATTAATTTTCTGCACGATGCGACGCTAGAACGCCGCTCCTCAATTCAGTTATTACACCAATAAGCCAATAAAACAGGCCTTTGGAGCGGAGCTGCGATCTTTTGATTGGAGCGTGAGTAGAGCCGGAGCACAAAAAATAACAAAAAATATTGATTGCTCCCCGCTCCCCTGTTTGATAACGCCAAATAATATAAATTTTTCATTTTATAATTTTTGATGTTAAATTAATAATTTAAAAAAAAAGTATCTGCACTATTTAAATAAATTTATGTTATTAATTTTTTTACAAAACTATTAAAAATTTTAATGTAAAACTTGTGTTGGAAATAGGAGCGGTGGCAAGAGCCAGAGCGGAGCGTAAAGCAAAAAATAACAAAAAATATTGATTGCTCTCCGCTCCACTGTTTGATAACGCCAAATAATATAAATTTTTCATTTTATAATTTTTGATGTTAAATTAATAATTTAAAAAAAAAGTATCTGCACTATTTAAATAAATTTATGTTATTAATTTTTTTACAAAACTATTAAAAATTTTAATGTAAAACTTGTGTTGGAAATAGGAGCGGTGGCAATAGCCAGAGCGGAGCGTAAAGAACTATTAGAGCCAGAGCGGAGCGTAAAGAACTATTAGGAGCTGGAGCAGAGCTAGAGCGGAGCAACCAAAATATATTGCCGCTCCAAAGATCTGTAATAAAATGTAAATTTTCTTAATTTCGTGTTAAAAAATTATTTATACCATTTTCTAGGGGCGGATTTACACATTTGCCGCCTCTAGGCACTATTAAAAAAATATCGGAAAAAACACATTAAAAAAATACATTTAACTTCAACATGACAAAAATTAGTTTGACGAGATTTTGAGCTTTTAGCCTTAACCGATTCTAAAAAGTTTTATACTATTTTAAAGTCCGAAAATTTTTTTTATTAAATTTTGCCACCCTAGGCTTGAGCCTAGTGTGCCTATTCGTAAATCCATCACTGGCATTTTCGCTTTCATTTTGTTCTAAATAACATTTTTTTCCTCTTTTATTGAAAAATTTTATAGTAATTAATCACTGTATATATATATATATTTATAAAATTTGTACAAGAGAAATAATGAAACTTTTTTTAAAATTAAATATAATTTAAAAGATTAAAAATGTAAACAAAACAAATAAAAATAAATAAAAATTAATCTAATCTAAACAAAAAGCAAGGGGATTTAACAATAAATAAAAAAATCTAAGCGTAAAAAATCTCTTTGCAAATTTGATTGACTAAAATTTTTGTATTTTATTTTCTTAATAATTGCGTTACTTAATTACGTTTCCTTTCTTTAACACCAATTTGAAAATATATATATAAAAAAAAATTTCATTCAGACAAAATTTGTCTTCCAATCAGTATATATAACTTAAACAGTGCTGCGTATTGTCAAAATTAATTAATTCCATTGATGTTTTTAAATAACGATGCAATCGTTGCACTCAATGAAATCAATTTAATGAGAAATTTGAGAAATTTCTTCCATAAATATTAATATTATTTTTTTTCATCACAAAACTTGTTAATGAGAATTTTTGAACCATCAAATTCCTATAAATTGTTTTACATTTAATTCTAAATCTCGGTTAATTTTCACACCAAAGAATAAAATGTCAAACAAAAAATACATTGATTGTCTGGAAAACATCTTTGAAAAAACCCTCGAAATTATTCTATTTTGAAATAACGAATTTTCAAAATACATAATTCTTAGAAAAATGAGCAAAAAAATATAAATAAAATATGTACAATAAAATTAATTTGTTGTTTTATTTTTAAAGAATCAAGTTTCTAAACGTGATGTTTACAAAAATAAAACAAAATAATCTTAAAACCAAAGAAGAAAAAAAAAACTTTCTTATAATTTCTTTCTAAACGTCCTATATAATAAAAAAATAACTTTACATCATTGATTTTAGATTTTTTTTTTTTTTTGGGATAAGATTTCTCTAAAAACCTTATAATTGTTTTTTTAGAAAAAAGTTTAAAATAACATTTTTGACATTTATTTAGTTCTAAAAACCTCACAAATGTTTTTAAATGCTTTCAAGCAGCAGATTTTCTGGCTTTCTATTTGCATGGCTTGTTTGAAGTTTTTTTTTTGCGCGCAAAATCTCAATAACTAATAAAAATGCTATATTGCTTTAAGAAAATAATCAAAACTTCCAATTTAGAACAAAATTAAAAATTAAAAAAAATGTAATAATTCTTCGAGATTATTTGAAAATGAACTTGAATAATATTCTTCGAGATTATTTGAAAATGAACTTGAATAATATTCAACATAAAGTCAGTAGTAGAGATTATCATTCCAGGAAAAACATTTGTATATCCAATTCGATTTATATAGAACAAAATTGGTGTCTGGACAATTCATCGTAAACAATTCACCGTAAGACAATTCACCGTAAACTATTCATCGTATGGACAATTCACCGTATGATCAATTCACCGTATGGTTAATTCACCGTACGAGTAATTCACCGTATGGACAATTCCAGTATGGTTAATTCACCGTATGGACAATTCACCGTATAAATAAGAATAATGTTTCCATCAGTGGCGGCTCGTGGAAGTTTTGAAAAAGGGTGCTGCAAAACATAAAAACCTCATTTTTTTAATTATAAAATTTTATGATATATACCCATACACATTAAGTATATGAAAATCAGTTTTGAAAATTCAAAACAAACAAAAAACATCCCATATGAAAATTGTACTGCTTCTGGAAGCAGTGCATTTTTCTATACATTCAAAAATCCCATAACAAAAAAAATTTCCCATATTTGTTTTTAAATTTTTCAGAAAGTATAATACAGCCGCACTGCTTCTGTGGCAGTGCATTTTTTCTTATATTCAAGTCATAGAAAAAAGCTTAACAGCAATAAAAATGTATTAAATTTTCATGAAAATAAAAATCCCTGCACTGCGAAATTCGCAGTTCCAACAATTCTGTTAAATTGATTTCTGCACCTATTTTTGAAAAGTATTTTCTAAAAATTTCAAAAGCCTGAAAGTAGGCTACTGTTATTTATTAAAATTTTAGAGACAATTGCATAGCATAGCGATTTCATTTAAAAATAATTTTAAACTAAGAAAAATTCAGAGCTAACAAAAATTTTTTTTATGGTCAAATTTTTGAAATTTCTTGAGGGTGCTGCAGTGTCGCAGCACCTATGTACGAGCCGCCGCTGGTTTCCATGTACGGTCTTCTTGGAAAAATTACTTTTCCATTAATGCTGTAGTTAAATAATTAAACAAAAACTGTAGCCTACGTGTTTTGTTTCTTAACACCCTCTCTTTGCATTGCGGACAATTCGCCGTAAACAATTCACCGTAAACAATTTACCGTAAGACAATTCACCGAAACAATTCACCGTATGGACAATTCACCGTATGGACAATTCATCGTATGAACTAACTATTTTCTGTTTAATCTAATCATTTAGATTCAAAAAATAAAAAATAAAAATATTTAACAAAAACCAAAAAAAAAAAAAAAAACTAAATGAACAAAAAAAGTTATCGGTAACGTAGATAGATCGCCTCCTCGTGGTACTGACTGGGTAAAGATAAATGATTTACCTAAAATTTAAAAACAACTGTTAAATTTTAGAAAAAATATTTCACCGTATGGACAATTCACCGTATGAATAATTCATCGCAAAGAAAATTATTTTTATCAATCCGGGCGGCGGCGCTGAATTATTCATAGGGTGAATTGTCCATACGGTGAATTGTCCATACGGTGAATTGTCCATACGGTGAATTGTCCATACGGTGAATTGTTCATACGATGAATTGTTCATACGGTGAATTGTCCATACGGTGAATTGTTTACGGTGAATTGTCTTACGGTGAATTGTTTACGGTGAACTATCCGCAATGCAACAAAATTAACTTGTTTTATTTTTTTTTGTTGTGAAATGATAAAAAACAATACCTCTACTAACTTATTATTTTTATCAAATATAATTATATAAAAATATAAAAAATAAAGTTGTGCATGAGTCCATGAAATCGAAATCAATTTACTTTTTAAATGAAATGAGTAAAATACCCACATTAATAGGTTTTACTTTTTTATTCTACTTTTTTATTATTTTACTATTATACCTATACTATGTGTACATATATGATTTGCACAGAAATGAAAAACAAGATCAATGAAAGTAAATATTTTATTAATCGTATTATGTAAGTTTTGTAATACGAGATTTTCTGTGTTTTTTTCTTTGTATACAATATAATATGATTAATTTTTATTTGTTGAACTTTTTTTTTTTTTTAATATCTGATGAACTGGAAAGCAGACATTCCCAAAATTGAACCATACACAGCAAATACTGAAGTTTTTCTCAAAATACTTAAAACGCGGTGACTAATATCTATATAAACAAAAAAAACTTATAAGATTACGGATAATATTTAATTAATTGTATCATATCAGTATTTCCTAAACTGAAACATGTGATTTATTATTACACACTTTTTTTCTCTTTAAACAAAAGTGTCTACATATTTGCAGTTAATGTGTATTTATATAAGTAGTTGAGAAAAAACATTGGATTTTATACTAAACTAGCTGAAATTACCCTTAGGCGCCCAGCAGTGAAAAAATTATATATGTGTAAAACTTATACTATGATATTTAGGGTTGCCAGATAAAATCTTAAAGATTGGTTGGTTGGTTGGTTATAGTGGCGGAGCCCCTCTACCTGAAGAGCCCCCAATTAGCGCTTTCGCACCATTTTGCTACCACTTACTCGTTAACCAAAGCCTAACGGCGTTAAGAAAAGCTAGATCCACCCCGTGGTGTTTAAAAATTTCACCACATCTCTGGGTTTGGCTAGGGCTAGCACATCTACATCCTCAAAGATAAGTCCCCCTAGTGTGCTATTTCTCGAGCTTGCAAGCGCCGGGCATTTGCAGATAAAATGGACTAATGTCTCTTTTTCGCTTTCAATACCACAACTGCGGCATGACCGGTTGAAGGGAATACCTAATCTGGAAGCGTGTACTCCAACTGCCCAGTGTCCCGTATAAATAGTCGTTATTCTGGAAATGTCTTTGCGAGATATTTTCAGAATTTCCTGCGTTCTTTTTTTGTCATAACTCGGCCATGTTTTCTTGGCCGTGTTGCAGGTAGGTAGTGCCCTCCACCTACTATTAGCTTGGGATAAGAAGTACTGGTAAATATCCCTTTTTACCGTACTTAAAGCTGGGTGAACCAGCTCAGACATGGATTCGTCCAACTTTGAACCTTCCTTTGCCAATTCATCCGCTCGCTCGTTGCCCTGGATATCGCTATGTCCAGGGACCCAATGGAGGTAAACTTCGTATCTACCAGCTAGCTGAGAAAGCTCCTCTGAGCATTTTCGTACCAGCTTGGAGAATACGACTGGTGAGTTAAGAGCCATAATAGCCGCTTGACTGTCAGAGACAATTGCCACCTTGTGAACGTTAGGTCCTATGTCAACTACTAGGCAGCATGCCTTCCAAATCGCCAGTATTTCCGCCTGGAAAATACTTGATCTGTCTGGAAGCCTGTAACTTTGAGCTACATTAATTGCTTCGGAATACACACCTGCCCCCACACCACAGTCCATCTTTGAACCATCCGTGAAGATTGCCAGGTCGATTTCCTCTAGAATATTAGTTGCTCTCCATTCCCTTCTCGTAGGTATTATTATTTTAATAAACTTTTCGAGCTCTATCATAGGAATGGAATAGTCTGTTTCAGTATACGCCACTTTCCTAGCAATCTCGCCAAGGATTCTGCTGTGGCCGTACGGTTTCGTTAGCCAGTTTCCGCTTTCTCGGAGTCTGACTGCACTACATGAAGCTAAATATTTGACATAAATGTCAAGAGGCAGAAGATTCAGAAATACATTAAGTGCATCTGTAGGCGCTGATCTGAGTGCCCCTGTGATGCTCACACATGCACTACGCTGAAGTCTGCCTAATTTCGTTTGGACATACGCCCTATCTACAGCTGGCCACCAGACCAGTGATCCATACGTAAGAATAGGGCGTACTACTGCTGAGTACATCCATAGGACCATGTGAGGTTTTAGCCCCCACTTTTTCCCAATCATACGCTTGCAGGTATAAAAGGCTACACATGCCTTTTTAATCCTCTCTTCTATGCTAAATTTCCAGTTCAGTTTAGGATCTAGTACTATTCCCAGGTACTTGACCCTAGTGGCTAAGTTTAGTGTTTTACCTTCCAACTTGGGTAAGGTAAAACAAGGTATTTTAGTTTTGGTTGTGAACAGCATCAGCTCTGTTTTGCTAGGATTTACGTTCAGGCCACACCCTTTGGCCCACCTCGTAACTATTCCAAGAGCCCGTTCCATTAATTCGCTAATCGTGGGTAGGAACTTCCCAGAGATGAGAATCGCTAGGTCGTCCGCATATGCAACTGCTAGTAAGCCCTCCTCCTGGAGTCTGACTAGCACTACATTCATCACCAGTAACCACAGTAGCGGTGACAACACTCCTCCCTGAGGTGTGCCTCTCCCCACATTTCTGATTACATGGCAGCTGCCAAAATCTGCATGAACTTCCCTTGTTCTAAGCATATTACCGATCCAGTGATTGAGTGCCCCTACATCGGCTTGATTTAGTGACTCTTGGATCGACTTAACACTAACATTGTTAAAGGCCCCTTCTATATCCAGAAACGCGGCCATCGTATATTCTTTGTACTGAATTGACTCCTCCACTTTACGGACCACTTCATGTAGTGCCGTTTCCGTGGATTTGCCTTTACAGTACGCATGCTGGGAAGGGCAAAGTGGATTACTTTCCAACTTTTTCCTGATATCGTACTCGATAATCCTTTCTAGGGTTTTAAGTACGAAGGACGATAGACTGATTGGTCTATAGTCCTTAGCCACCTCGTGACCTCGTTTTCCCGCTTTAGGTATGAAAACAACCCTTACTTTCCTCCACAGCTGTGGAATGTAACCAAGAGTAAGGCTGCCTTTAAAAAGAAGAACAAGCCAAGGAATGACTGTTTCTTTTGCTTCTTGCAGCATTTTCGGTATAATACCATCCATGCCTGCAGATTTATATGGAGAGAAACCCTCTATTGCCCAGGCAACTTTTTCTCTCGTTATGAGTCGTTGAACCTGTTCCAACAGATCTGTTCCATTCTGTTGGATGCCAGTCATGGCATTTTGGTCAGTGCTTTCTTCGCACTTAGGAAAATAGGTGTCAACCAATAGGTTAAGTGTTTCTGAGGACGACTCCGTCCATTTACCTTCCGATGTCTTAAGGAAGGATGGACTAGAGTGTTCCTTTGATAAAATTCTGCTCAGTCTTGCAGATTCGCTAACATTATCTATTGATTCACAATAGTCTATCCAACTTTTCTTTTTGGCTCGCCTGATTGCGTTTTTATATTCCCTAAGACTGTCCCTGCTGCTGGCAGATATTATAGGAGTCTCTGGAAGCCTTTCTTAGAATAGCTAGATCATTGCTCCACCACAGGGGAAGAGATTTCTTGCTACGCTTTATTGGACAAGATACTTTAAAAGCCACATCTATGGCTTTCGTAAACTTCTCTGTTTTCCTTTCCAACTCTTGCTCTGATTCTATTCTAGGATCTGAGTCGTTTTCAAGTTTTTTGTGCAGGACCTTTTTAAATCTATTCCAATCCGTTCTCTTCGGATTTCGGTAAGGTTTTGGAATTTCGGTTCCAAAGTTGATATCGAAGAGTATCCAACTGTGGTCCGAAAAGCATATCTTGTCAGATACTCGCCAATTATCTACCTTAAAAGATTCGGTACTGCTCTTACAAGTTATATCAATGACATCTGCCCAGCCCGGAAATCTGTCCGAGCTGGGGAATTTAAAGGTAGGGGTATTTCCCCTGTTGCATACTTCTAGGCTATGTTCAATAATAAAATCAAAAAGTGACTCACCTCTTTCATTTATTTCGGAACTGCAGTGTGTGCCGGGCATTCACATCACCACCTATAAGCAGTTTCTCTCCGCATGCTTCAACCGACGCCATGAGTTCTGGTGGCGGGATTGGCCCTTCACGGGCCATGTACACGGATGCTATGTATAGCTCGCTGCTGTCACTGTGTTCCATCTTTAGCACTGTAACGTCTTCACAGCTGAAATTGGAACAAAGAAAGGCATTTATTTGTTTTTTAATCAGAACACATGTTCTGGGCTTACCATTAACTTGATCTACAGCCTTGTAGAATATGTTATACCTGCTGCTATTCAACCCTCTGATCCTGGAGGCGTTGACCCATGGCTCTTGAATGAAGACGATGTCAAGATCCTCCTCAGCTAGGAGGATCATCAGATTATCCGAGGCAATCTTAGAATGCCTAAGATTAATCTGCACCGCCTTCATTCTCGTGTTGGTCTTCGTCTTTTCTGAGGCTTAGCTCCTCTATCAAGTCGCTAGCAACATCCAGCTCATCCACCTCCGGGCTTCCTGCCTGGAAGACCTTCAGCTTTGCGAACCGGATGCCTAACCTCAGCTTGCAATCTTGCTTTTCGAGGTGCACCAGGCTTTCCTCATTAATGAGAAGCAAGAATGACATGCTACTCTTAGTTGGGTCTTCCGAGCCATCCTCTTGCCTGATGACGGCCCAGTTGTTCATTGGCACCTCGGGATTGTGAAGCCTCAGGCACTTCAGCAACTTGTCCCCGTCCAAGCTCATCCTAGGCACCCAAATGCGCGCCTTGGGTCTTCTGGGAATTTCCCTAGCGGAGATGAGACCAATCTTTGATCCATCCCAAGCATCGCTAATCTTAGCAACACTGTCGCTAAGGAAATTCTTTGAAAACAGGTCCTCGCACTTGATTACCCGGAAGCCTCTTACCACTTCCGAAGAATCATAGCATGGGAGGGGCCCTCTGCTGTTGCTAATGAGGTAGTCCATGACCATCTCAGACAATCGCGCCTCCAGCTTCGACCACAGTTCGGCAGAAACTCTGCGACTGCTATCCATCTGGTCCACAATTGCCACTCTTAAATGGTCCTTGACCACCTCGCTCATGGCTCTTTTCGGAGCCTGCTTTGTTGTGCTGGGCCCTGCTGCTTTCGCCTCTGACCTTGCGAACTTAGCATTTTTGTCCAGCCTTGCCATCTTCGGCTTCATCTCCATTGAGGACTCTCCCTGAGATCGTTCTCTTTTCGAGCATTTCTGCCTTTCTTCGAACTGACGAACGACCTCAGAGTACCTTCTCTTGTCCTCAATGTCTCTTTGATCTACCTTGCCGGCCGCTTAATTTTTGGCAATCTTGCCGAGGATGAAGACTGCCTTCTCGTAACCCCTTTTCAGGGTTACACCGGAGCTTCTCGACGCGGCACTCTTTTTCTTTAAAGGGGCTTCATTCGTACTATGGCTGGTACCTTTTCCGCCATCCTTGCTTATTGTGACACTAGTACTGGGCTTAGTACTATCTATCACAGCTTTGGAGGGAGTACTGTGCTTAGTACTCCTCTCCTTTTCAGCCTCTTGGCTGGAGGCAAGGAGGTCATCTTCCGAAGAAGAATGAACCTGATTGCTGTTGTTGTTGTTGTTTTTGTTGTTGTTATCGTTGTTGTTGTTGTTGTTATTGTTATTCATGTTGGTCCCACGAGTATGTCCGGAAGTACGGTCCATCCTGGCAGAGCCGACTTACCAGGATAAGGCACTTAATACAACCGACCTTGCCTGAGCATCGGAGGGAGCTCGTTAAAGACTGGTTTTACCCCCAGCCTTCCAGACCTCGGCACGGTGCTCACACCACCTTGTCATTAGGTTTGGGATTTGGTTCTGTTAGTAATTTTTGTTGACATGTTAGTAATGAGTGGATTAACTAGGCTATGGGAAGGGAGGGGTTTACGCCTGTCGTTATTCTAGTCGAGATTGTTGAATAGAATGCTAGGAAAGGTTAGGTTTGATGAGCAGAGCTTATCGAATCCCACCTGTCCACCGCATGCTCATCCTTACATCTCCCCTAGCTTCCAGAAAGCACCGCGTGGAGGTGACAGTACGAGTTTTGCTCTCTCTCTCTTAAAGATTACCGGAGCAAATTTTGAAATAAAAAAACAAATTCTAGCATATTGCATTAAAAAAATTTAAATTTCAATATTTGCAAATTTCTTATAGAGTACGATTCAAATCACTTGCCAAAATTCTTTATCTTTTTCCAAAATTCACTATGGACAAAATCCACTGTGGACAAAATTCACTATGGACAAAATTCATTAGGGACAAAATTCGCTATGGACAAAATTCATTAGGGACAAAATTCATTAGGGACAAAATTCTTTAAAAAAATATTTTTAATTAAAAAAAAAAAGAAAAAAAAGCGTTTCGGAAAAATGGGGACGGCAGCCGTAATTTTTTTGGAAAAGGTAAAATTTTTTGGAAAAGGTCACCTATCCTGTTTCTTTATTTTTTCAATTTAAAGTAGGTTGGGTAGGGACCGTCTAACTCACCACGTTCTTGGTCCCTATGTAACGCAGAGAGTGAATTGAATTTTAATAAAAATGTGGAATTTTACAAAAAGAGTGTAGGCTTAAGCCTACATAAAATATAGAATACGATACTATAAAATATAGAATACGATATTACGGTAGTGATCTACCTTCGAAAAAATATAAAAGATCAGTAAATATAAAAGACCTAAAGAAATTTATATAATTAAGTTCTTGATTGTTCTTATTAAAATTTAATAAAATATTATGTATTATCATTACGTGTTTGGCAGTGATACAGTATAGTGAATAAAAAGGAAAAAATAATTAATAGAGTTTTTTTTTTGTATACGTCATACTACAAGAATAATTTGATAGTGAATTTTATCCATAGCGAATTTTGTCCATAGTGAATTTTGTCCATGGTAAATTTATTCCATAGTGAATTTTGTTCATAGTGAATTTTAAAAAAAGAATTATTTTCGAAAAAGAAGAATTTTGTCCATTTGAATTTTCGAATGAGGAATATCGTCACGATCCCGCTTTTAAGAGAGGGTAAAATTTGAATAAAATTATTATAAAAAATTGCATGATTTTTTTTCTTAAATAATTTCCCCTAAATTTTGTAAAGAATTTTGTAATGGAAAGGGAAAGCTTTGCATAACGGATTGGTCAAGTGATTTGAATCGTACGCTACCATTTTGACCATTTACTCAAAACACTTGAGCGACAAAAAATACCTGAAATTGGAAGAAGGCAGAAATATAAAAAAACATCTAATCAACTAAATTTTTCGCAAAATAATAAAGCATCTGTGGAATACCGGACAAATGTATGTCCGGTCCTTTCCATTTTTTCCCACCGGACTAGTAGTTGAATTAACTGACTGTCCGGTTCAATACCGAACACCTGGCAACCCTAATGATATTACATACATATATTATATAAGAACATAAATTTTAAAACTTGGTATATAGCCCGCTTCCCCCGAGTTCACATCCAGTCTTCTAAATAAACGATTTAGGTTCAACTCTATCAAAATTTCGAACCCTTTAACCATCTACAGTTCCTAGGCAACTTAATTTCAAATTTCACCCAAATCGCACTAGCGGTCGCTATGAAACCTCCATTTTTTTTTTTAACATAGTATTCACAGAAACCTAAAATTAAGACAAATAAAAAATTTATTATTTCCTTTCGCGCCGTAAAATGAGAATACGAAATCATGAAATGAGTATACGATTTATTACACGAGTATCCTTTTTTTATTCTTTAAAATGAAGCATTATTTATTTCAAAACATTTTGAGTATATTAATATAAAATAATTAAAGCGTGCGTATAGACTTGGGAATCGTCGCTCGAAATCAGTGGTATTGCCCTTGTCCTACGGCATGTTGAATCGTGGGTTCGATTCTCATTTTGAACTGGAAGGTGTGTTAATTTTTCAATTTGTCAAAAAAAAGTTGTATTTGTTGCCTCCGTAAGACAAGATAAAATTATTATATATTTCAATGAATCAGAATTAAAACTTAGTATTATTTAATTTCTAGGATCTACAGATATTGTTCAAGCTGCAGTTTAACCAGATGAGCCGGACATTTGCACATAAACATCGTTAATGATAATGATGAATCATGATGACGTAGTAGAGCTTAAGTTTAATATTCCTGCGTAATTTTCATTTATTTTAAATTATATTTCAATTAACTTAAAATAATTTTTTAATATTTTTTTATATAAAAAGAAGTTTTCCAGATTTTGAATAATCGCAATTTGATTGTCAACACTTACTTGCACTCTCATATTTATGTTATTATATAATATAATATTACCTTAAATTAAAATTCAGATGTTATGAATAGCAATAATGGCACCACGAATTAGGACCTAATGAACTAGAACCCAAAAGCAAAAAATCAACTAGGACCTACAAAAAAATTTAAAAAAAATTAAATGAACTAGGACCTAAAAAAAACGAACCAGAACATAAAAGCAAAATGAACTAGGACCTAAAAATTTAATTTTTTTTTTTAGGTCGTAGTTCATTTTTTTTAGGTTCTCGTTCATTTTGTTTAAGTTGTAGTTCATATTTTTTAGGTTCTAGTTCATTTTTTTAGGTTCTAGTTCATTCGTTTAATTATACAATCTTAAATGTTTTTTGATTGTTTCAATGTTATTTCGTTAATTATTCAGTCTATCACAGGGGATACTTGGAATATTCGTCTAAAACAATTTGCCTAAAAACAATTACATATATGCAATATATTCAATATGCAAGGGTGCTTCAGTTGTGAAAAAGAAAGGTTTTAACACCTTCACGCGAATTCAGAACTGTGTTTGGTACAAAGATCTTGTTTCAAAGAAATAATGTCAGGCGCGCGCCCCGCGTGTTCTTTTGGAAAAGGTGTTAAAACCTTTCTTTTTCACAACTGAAGCCCCCTTGCATATTGAATATATTGCATATATGTAATTGTTTTTAATTAAATGAACAATTAATTGAATTAAAAATTTTTTTTCTTCATTCATGTCTTATTATTAAATATTTTTACATTTCAGGTCTTCACTTCATTTATTAATATATTTCAAAAATTAATTGGAAACTGGCATTTTTTTTTTGTTCTAGTTCATTTTGTTTAGGTTCTAGTTCATTTTGTTTAGGTTTTAGTTCATTTTAGTTAGGTTCTAGTTCATTTTAGTTAGGTTCTAGTTCATTTTATTTAGGTTCTAGTTCATATTTTTTTTTAGTTTTTAGTAAATTTTTGAATTTAGAAAATTTTTTCTTAGGTTCTAGTTCATTAGGTCCTAATTCATAATTTTTAGATTCTAGTTCATATATTAATTTTAAAAATGAACTAGAACCTAAAAAAAAAATAATATTTTTTTAGGTTCTAGTTCATTTTGCTTTTTAGGTTCTAGTTCATTAGGTCCTAATTCGTGGCGCCAGCAATAACACCCAAAAAACATAAAAGAAACTCAATTGTCATTGAATTAGAAAGTTAATAAAAAAAAATTAATTTTATCCTTATTAGTACCTAATTAAAATATCTATATGTAATCTTGTTCTGTGCAAAAAGGTGAAAATTATACAACATTAATTTATAAGAATATGATTTCCTTACAGATTTGTAGCTTTATTCACTGTGAAAAAAACCCAATAACTAAATATGGAGCCTAACGCCTTATTTTTGGAAAGCTTCAACATTGCTTCAACTAAAAATTTTTAAACTAGTGGAAAATATTGGCAAGCGATTAAAATTTAAGGTAGCAAAGAGAATGCTGTAATTTTTTCACTTTAAATACAGTTTATGCTCAAACAAAGTACATTTATTTTGGCGGTAAATTTTTCTAATTTTAAAAACCATAGATATAGTTATATTTTAATTTTATTACCACATCGACTAAAATTAAGAAAATGTGAAATTAAAAAATAGCACAACCTGTTAGAATAATCTTAAATTTTGTGCTAAAAACGTAACATAGATATAAGTTTGTATATAAATTTTAAATAAAAAAAAATTTACATCGCAAATTTGTCAGTAAAAGAAAATTTAAAGAGAAAATAATGTTTATATGAAATTAATGTTGAATGCATCTCACAAATCTAACTGTGAACAATCAATTTTGTTGCATTAGCAACGGTCATCTTTTTTTTAATGTTTTTTTTTATTATTATTTATCTTTACACTTCTTAGTCTTGTAAATATATGTTATATCTGAAGAAGAAGAAAAACCAAAAAAATAAAAGTAACTGGTTTAATTTTATTTATTTGCAAAATTATTGTGCATAAAAAATGTATAGGTATACGATTATTTTTATATATAAATTGAGAGACATCATTTTAATGAAATCAGTTAGAAGGACTATACACAAAAAAATAATTATTTAAAGTTTCTTATATTAGTATTTTTGGTCTGTCACTCACTAAAACCCTTATAACTTATAACCAAAGACGACAGGACTAATTTCGATAGTAACATACCGAAATAGATGTAATCTGGGTCCGCGCAATAACTCATCGGTCGATTTTGGATAAATTATTACCGTTTTAATCACAAAATTGGCCGATGATTTATATCCTTTGCAATGCACATTACTCATCCATCGCTGATTATGTGCTTTTAGAAAAATAAAACTGATCTGTCAATTTTTCGGTTGAATTAAATTCTTTTTAAACACACAAAATTATGAGCGAAAATTGTCGAACATATAAATCGTCGGCCAATGAGTTAAAACGGATATAACTTATCCAAAATCGACCGATCAGTTAAGTACCGATGAGTTATTGCACTTCGCCGTGTAATATTTACCATTTTCATTCGAACTAAAGCGAAAGATTCTTATTGGCCAAGGGGCGAATTATTTTAAAAGTTCTATTGGCTAGCAGTGGTTAGATCCATGATTCGTACTGGGGATGAAACAGGGTGTCTACAAAAATTAGGATTATACGAGCAGACTACGATTGAAGAAACGAAGAGAAAATTTTTAGTTTTCCATGTGCGCAAAGATGGGAATTGGGGAAAATCTAAATTAGAATTGGAATTGAAAAATTAAAAATAAAAAAAATACGAAAACTCGTATTTCTATTCCGACTCCGTACTTCATTTATGAGTTAACTATTTTTAACCCCCGACGCAAAAACAAGGGGTTTTATGCGTTTGACGTGTCTGTGTGTGTGTCTGTCTGTTGCATCGTAACTCCTAAACGGATGAACCGATTTTAATTTTTTTTTTTTTGTTTGAAAGGTGAATTAGTCGGGAGTGTTCTTAGCTATGTTTGATGAAAATCGGTCCATGATGAACGCCGCCACAAAATGGCGGATTACATATTTTTTCACAATTCCCTCAATATGGGTATCAAATGAAAGGGCTTGACTAGTAGAATACTATAACAAATTTCAAATCCAAGATGGCCGCCACCACAAAGTGGCGAATTACATTTTTTTAAGGAGTCCCTATAAAAAGTATGAAATAAAAAATTAAATTAAAAATTTAAAAAACCCCCGACAAAAAATAATAAAAATAGTATGAACGTAAAAAGTTTAAAATAAGTAAAATAAAGTACAACCTTGAAATTATGACCCTACGTAAGTACGTAAGAAATTTTTTGATTAAATGTTGTCGCGTCGGGGGATTGCTCTTCACCTATAAAAATACCTACCTAACTAAAAAGTATTAAGAATTAAAAGTGAACCTACTTTAAAACAAAACTATCCAGATAAATGTTGAAACAAAAATATAAACCACGACTCTTACATATTAAATTAACTCAAAAAATTTACATGGAAAAAAATATCATATGTTACGTATGCACTTTAACAAAACGTTAAGCTAATAATTAGAGCAATCCCCCGGCGCGACAACATTTGATCAAAAAATTTTTTACGTATTATTTTTTATTATTTTTTGTCGGCGGTTTTTTAAATTTTTAATTTAATTTTTTATTCTAAATTTTTTGTTATGTTTTCTGAATTAATAAGAAAAATTTCTTTTAATTGAACGCAATTGAATAAAATAAAATATTTCTAATTGCAATTAGGAAATTTTATATGGAAAAAGAAAATTTATTTAAGAATAAATTTTGCACATTATATATGTATATGTATGTAACACTTTAAAATATGTTTGAAGATGAAATTTTTCGTAAGAGAAAAAAAAATAACAGTAAAATTAAACTACATATATGATGATGATAAATATTTTTTTTTTTTTCTTTATTAAGGTCAAGAGAATATTTTCTTCAAGTGAAGGTTCCAATTTATGCTAACAGTAATTTTGGCACTAAAATTTAAGGCTTACAGAAATGATTTTTCGAACAAATAATTAACTATAATTTTTCATTGAAATATGTTCAAAATAAAATAACAAGAGTTTATTTTGTATTTTTAGACAAATAATAACTTTTTACGAGAATATTTCATTATAACATATGATAATAGAATTTTTTACTCATGCGTAACTTTTTTTTTGAGTAACCCTTTTGGACTATTAGTACAACGGGTCTAGTTGTTTATTAACCAATGCCAAATCCATTAGATTGATTTTAATGAAATTTGAACATCAGAACTTTTGGAACTCTTGCCATGGTCCAAAAAATAATAAATTACAAATTTAATAACGAAAAATATCCAAAATAGTTTTCACACAATACTTTCAATTGACTTCAATTTATGAAAAAATGTGTTCACTAAAATTGTTGTAATTTTGCGCATGTCAAATAATTTTTATTCATTATGTACTGTACGTTGTATACAAATATCATAATTTTTATTTTTGTAGACTTATTCTTTTTGGACTGTGCATAACTTTAACAAATAACTGCTAATTCGTTTAATAATATGCAGTGAAAAACTGAAGTCTACATACGTCTTACTTTCTTTTCTTTTGCTCAACATGTCTACAGTTTCTTAGATCGTTTAAAACTTTAAAGCTACTCTAAAAATAAAACATTTTTATTGTAAGGAAAACAAAATGCAAAAAATAAAATTCCAAAATAATGTTTTCTAACAATCTACGTACAATAGATTTAATGCGGCGTCAAGAAGTTTACGAGTAACGCAATTTGATAGGCATTATAGTATTCAAATTTTTTTTACTGCGATGATAGAAAGTGTCAAAACACATTTTCCAAAGTCAATTTAAAGATAATTTTTGTCACTCTTTTTCACTGCAGCGGTGAAAAATTTAAAATGTTTAAATTATGTACGTTGGTTTTAAATTTTTGATTGTCAGAAACTATGTATCAAAATCTAAGTCAAAAGATGATAAATAACATACTGATCGTTAAATCTATCAAACAAAATGCTAAATGCAACATCACTAATAATTCACCCAATAACTATGCATTGTTATGCTACCGATAAATATCCAAGAAAACTATTTGAATTAAAAGAATCTGTTTATGTACCGTGGAAAATCATCTTAAGTGCAAAAAGATTTAACAAAAAAAAATTTGATTAAATTTTTTCATAAAATTTTAAAAATTAAATTAACCGCTAGAATTTCGAGAATTTCAGATCAAAATAATACAAGGAATTAACCAAAGAAATTAACAATAAAGTTCAATTAATTCTAACTAGAAATTTTTTTTTATGAATTACGGGTAAAAGCACCAGTAAACGCCCGTTCGAGGAACTTTCCTAAAAAATCTTGTATAAGAGATACTGAATGCATCTTTTTATCAATGGATAGCTACAGCGACTCTCTATAATTATACTACACTATTTTCTTCTATTTGCACTCGAATCACGGTTTAAAAGAAAATTAGATTATTATGAAAAAATCAATTTTTCCAGTAAACGCCCACTTACCCAATAAGCGCCTTTATAAGTTTTGATATACGTCCGTAGATAATTTGAAGTAGATTTTGATAAATAAAATTTCCAGAAAAGCAATATAAATATAAATATACCTACAAAATAGAAAAACATGAAACGAAAATAGTAAAATAACTAGCTTTTTACATCGCTCTCTCTTTACTGCTAATACATTGAGACTCTTTCAGATTGGGATCCCGCCCAAAAAAATCAACCAGCTTTGAGCTGGAAATTTTTGCTACTGAATGTTTTTCTCTGGTTTTCCCTTTCACCGGTGCTAAAATCAAGGAAAAAAAATTCTGGCCGAATTAAAAAACAGGTTTTTCCTTCCGAAGATGCTAAAATCGAGGTGACTGAACGGAATCATAAACAGAAATTTTTTTCTCTGATGGTTTTCCCTTTAGCAGGTGCTATAATCAAGGAATAATCATACTGAGCGGATTCAAAAATAACAATCTACTCTTTTTTTTTTGTAACTTCCATAACCGGAGGTTACTGAAATAGTTGTAAAAAATTGTTTCAGAAGCGGCACATCTTAATTTTTGTTATTAAAAAATAGGTAAAAAAATCTTTCTGTTTTCACCAACATTACTGATCGCGAAAAGCTACAAACATAAATAAATGCATATGAATGTGAAAATTTCTAGACTCAATAAACAAACTCATTTACGGAATTTTATTCTATTTGCAACATAATTTAAATTTTAAAAATATTACGAAAAAAATAAATTTGTTATCATTTACAAAAATTTTTCTAAGACAAATTAAAGAATCGAATATTCCCATAATATGTATATTAACGATCGAATTTGTAGTTCTGAAAGTTATAGTGTATAGTATAGTACCTTAGAACAAGTTTGGTTTCAAGTTGTAGTAAAACAAAAATGCAACTTGTTATGAGTTAAATATGAGGGTGGAAAACGGGGGGTGTATAAAAATACTAAGAGTGAGAGTTCAAACTGAATTCAGGAGGATTTTATCATAAAAATTTTATTATAATAAGTGAGTGGCTAAGGTAGAGGCAAAAGAAAGCATTCTACCAGCCGAATTTCTACTGGTGCCGAGTCCACTGTCTATGACATTCTGTTCTCAGGCCGGGTCTAAGCTGGGTAGGTATGCGACAGTCGTTGGGTAGGTATGCGACAGTGATCACCAGAGGATTCATAACAACATTTATATGATGTCTTTTTAATATAAAAGTTAAAAAGGAGGTAAAAAAAAATATATTTCGAAACTCCAACCAATTCAATATTTAAAAAGAAAATCTAAATGACTAAAGAGTCATTCTTCAGCTTGTGGCTACGATAGGACCTGTGAAAATAATAAATTTAGTCAAAGACATTAGGAATTTCATGTTCAAAATTAAATTTTATTGATAAAAAAAAAAAACTTAAATATACCTACGACAATTTTATTCTAAACTAAACTACATTAATTTGGTTGCTTATGCCGTATTGATATTATTATTTTTTTTTACATAGATATACAATTTTGTGACATATCTCGTTAGTATTTATTAACATTTCAAAATTTTCTTTTGCTTTATTTTATTTTTTTTGTTTTACAACAATAAGCAATATATTATTTTATAAATTAGAACAAATTATTTACTGACTTATTTCAGTATTTATTTATTTTTTTTATAATGTATGTATTAAACATAATTATTTTGTACATGTAGTTCATTTTGCATATTAAATTTATGTGCAGCTTTCTTTCAATAAAAAATGCGCAGGTTATTATGTTATGATTGTAGCTTGAAGTGGAGATGCTGTTATAAGCTGAGTTTGATTTTTTTTTTTGCATAAAAAAGAGTTTGTATCAAACAGTATGAAATTTTTCATGCTTTTTCGTATGAACTTTATAATTTTTGTACAGTGGCAAGCATTTTAAGGCGCAAAATGCGCACTTCGCACCTAACAAACTTAAAATAAAACTTAAAAATAAGTTTATTTTTTTAAATTAAAAATTAATATTTGGTAGTTTTACCTGGAAAGTTTTCCGGGAGTTTTGAAAATTGGTAATTTTATAGATTTTGATCTGCTCTTTCCGAATTTGGACTTTGCGACCTCGTATTTTATCCGCTCGCGCCACCATTTTGAAAAAATGGCGCTTAAAAGCAGTTTTTTGGCAATATCTTCTTTCCGACTGATTTTACGATAAAAACAGTTATATACAATGAAACTAGAGGCATTTACCTACAATTTATGTATGTAAATTTTTTTTCATACAGTCAATAGTTTAGGCGTACGAGCGCTGCAAAGTGTACTCCTATTTCTACATTAATATCTATTACTACATTATATATATAGATGTTATATATGTAATATATATGTATATATACTAGTATCACAAATAATAATAATAATAATAATATGTAATAATAATGAATAAGTAATGATGACCAAAACGCGTGTTGAAGTACACTTTGCGGCGCTCGTACGCCTAAATTATTGACTTTATGAAAAAAAATGTACATACATAAATTGTAGGTAAATGTCTCTAGTTTTATTGTATATAACTGTTTTTATCGTAAAATCAGTCGGAAAAGAGATATTGCCAAAAAACTGCTTTTTTTAAGCGCCATTTTTCCAAAATGGTGGCGCGAGCGGACAAAACACGAGGGCGCAAAGTCCAAATTCGGAAAGAGCAAATCAAAATCTATAAAATTACCAATTTTCAAAACTCTCGGAAAACTTTCCAGGTAACCACAATTTTTCGAACCAAATGATTGTACAATTATCTCTAAAAAAAATTAGATCCTATTTAATTTTTGTTTTTTGTAACAAATCAATATTATTGTACATAATCCTGCAAAAATTTGTAGGTACGTAATAAAAATCTGTGTAATAGTATATTACTTAACTAGAGCCGGATTTCACCTTGTCGTGGTGGTGGGGCTTAAGTAGACTCGACAACAATGACACCGACGGATGCAGTTCGCTGCAGAAGGAGGAGTCGGAGGCGTCGAGTTGAAAACTAAGGAAATCCAACAAACCATGATTAACAAGAAGGAGGAAACAAAGCGTGTGGGGATATCCACCCAAATGTCGGCAGAATCAGCCGCGGCTCCCGGCTCAGAGCCTGGCACTGCTACAACTAGCAGTGATAGGTCGCCAGCGGGGAAAAAACAACGACAACCAACAACGCATTGAAACAGGAAAACGAGAAGAAACCAGACAGGGGAGGAGTGGAAACTCTCCCTGTAGAAAATTGACCGTAAGTGGCTGAGGCGAAGCAATTTGGACGACAAGCCAATTGCCGAGAAGAAAGCCCTTATGAAGGCCAGGTGGGCAAGAATTGCCGACCAAGACGGCAGAAGTCGAGGAGAGAAAACGGCAAGACGGCTGACGGTAATCGACAGAGCTCATTCAGGCAGAAGAATAATTCGCCAAGACCACCAAAAGAAGGTAATGACCATGATAACGGAATGGCAAATGAAAGTCGCACGTGAAAACGGCGACTTCATCCCAACCTTTGATTGGATCAGAGCCTCTTTAGACATGGTGCGACTAACCTGCTCAAATGAGAGCCCTTCTTGACATTGTTGGGAAGGAGGATCTCCCGAGGTTGCACCGCATCGCCACTGAGGACATCCTCATGTACATTCTGACGACTGAATAAGCCGCTGAATTTGAGGACGTCCGATTGGAGGGTGCTGTCCCGTGAGGAAAAAGGCGATGGGAGATGTTGTCCCCCCTACATATAGAGAGCGACTGGGAAGCTACGACAAGAGAAAATACCAAAGGTTCTATGGAAAAGGTAACACTAGACCTACAACCTGTATTTTGGCAAAACATGAATTAAAACTTATTATTAATTCAAAGCTGACTAGCAGAGACTGTACAAAAGTGTGTTGGGAAGGAGAGAACAACAACGGAAGGATCAGTCTACAGTTAACATCAGCATACATTTTCTATGATGGCGTCGAACCACCACCAACAAAGGAGGTTGAAGATGTCGTCATACAAGGGAAGAGAAATAAATCAGAGATTATAATCAGTGCAGATGCAAACGCTCATCACCCGATGTGGGGCAGCACTGGTGAAAATAAATGATTATATAAACATTAACAACTTATATATTATCAATAAGGGGAATAAGCCTACTTTCATAAACAAAGTAAGGCAGGAGGTTATTGACATCACTCTCTCCACGCAAGCCATCTCAGAGCACATTGGCAACTGGAAAGTCGTTGATGAAGCTACATTCTCCGACCACCAGTGGTAACCTTTGAGATAAGGCTGGAAAAGAGAGAGATGATGCCGTATCGAAACCCAAGAAGAACAAATTGGGATATGTTCAAGAGTTGCTTAAAATCAGATGTGGAGGAAATTACCCTAGATCTTAATAATCAGACAGGTATAACCTCGCAGTAACTGAATTAACAAGCTCCATGACACGAGCATACCAAAACTCCTGTCCGATCTCTAAGCAGAACGATAGGTAGGAACGATAGGAGGAATTTTACCGGAAATATAGAAAGTACGGGGGAATCGTCGAGACTTAAGAAAATCTTATCCAAAAACTCAGACTTAAGAAAATCTTATCGAAGAACTCATCCAGGATGAAAATGGTAACATCATGAAAAACATGGGAGATTCTCTAAAAATGCTTTTAGACCACAATTTTCCAGATAGACAATAACTTGAACAACTCAGAGCCTGGGAACGACGGAATAAATCAGCATCTGATTGACCGAATATTCTCAGAGGCCAGAGTAAGATGAGCGATCTTTTCCTTTGATAGATACAAATCACCAGGAAGATATGGAATATACCCGTGTTACCTGCAATAAGGATACGACGTGATTTTAAATACCATAACCAAGATATATAAAGCATGCCTTTATATGAGCTTCACACCTGTAGCATGGAGGGAATCGAGGGTTACCTTCATTATAAAACCAGGCAAGGCCAGCTATAATAGAGTCAACAAGTATCTTTACTGCTGAAAAGCATGGAAAGACTTGTAGACTATGAACTGAGGCAAATACGAATAGAAACAATTTGGAAGAGTCAACATGCGTACATCAAGGGTAAATCGGTGGATACGGCACTACATAAAGTAGTAAGTACCATTGAGGCGACCCTTGACAGAAAAGGGAATGGCACTAGGGTTCTTTATTGACATTGAAGGTGCCTTCAATAATATTGATTGCAACTATATATTGAGGAACCTGGCAGCTATGGGCATAGATCAAACCCTAATAGCTGGATCAGATCCCTGCTCAAGGAGCGTGAGATCCATGCCAACTATGGGGGAGTTGATAGAAAGAAAACAGTGAATAGAGGTACACCACAAGGAGGCGTAATCTTTCCACTGTTATGGCTGGTAGCGATTAACCTACTAGAAGAACTACTAGAAGAACTAAATGAAGAAAACATTGAGACCAGTTGCTATGCCGACGACGTCTCAATAATAGTGACTGGGATGAGAGAAGAAATAAACTCCAAAATCCAGCAGGCGGTTGATATGGTAGGGCGTCGGGCAAACCAATGCGGCCTCAAACTCAACCCCAGCAAGTCAGAATTATGCCTTTTCCCTGATCCCAACCCAAGTTCTGAACAATCGCCATCATCAGTTTGTTAAATTAAAAACGAAAAACTCTATGGGAACTTTAATTGTATTTCCTTACCTGGCTTCATACTATCTTTTTCCCACGTCCACCACCACCAAACAATCGATCATTGTTGAATCCAAATAATATTTTTATTTTTATCGAATTAAATTAAATTTTTTTTCGTTTTTTACAAATTTAAAAATAAACACAAAACTGACGTTTGGAAAATTCTAATTATACCACGATAGCAAAATCTAAAATGCCGGGAACAAACAGCCTACAAAACTTTACTTCAAAGAAACATCGAGTCCAGTAAGATGTACAATATTTGGAATCACATATTAATATTTAGAAGGTTCAAAGAAAATATTGGATGAGGTCAGTGGTGATATTCGAAAATTTTAACAACCGGTACGATTAAAAAAAATATTATTCAATATTTATTTATACATATAAAAAATATTTATTAACGTAAGAAAAAAATTTAATTAAATAATGTCCAAATAAAATTTTGGTTATGGCACAGTACAGAATCTTTAACCCGTTTGTCACTTGCCAGATGATGCCCTTGTTGCAACCAAAATTTAACATGTGGTCAAAATCTTCCATCGGTTTGCCCATTAAATTTAGCGTCATTAAATGAGTGGTAGTTTTAATTAATAAAGAATTTCTCTTATCATAAATTATATTATTCATTGTGCTGAATCCTCTTTCAGCTTCGGCGGAATTAACAGCAATCACATTTAAAATTTTTTTAGCTCTCATAATAGTTTTATAATAAGTTTTATTTTCGTGTTATTTTTAACGTCTGTGTTATTTATTAATTTTGTGTAAATTTTTGACAAACTATTAAATTTTCAAAAAAGAAATTTATTCTTTATTAAACATTAGTTTTTGTAATTAATTTATTTGACGTTTCGATGTTTGGTTCACATCCTCATCAGAAATGTTTGTTATTTTTTATTTATTTTTCCTGTAAAAATAAATAAAAAAATTCAGAAAAATAAATAAGAAATACCAAAAATTTCTGATGAGGATGTGAACCAAACATCGAATCCACAAATAAATTAATTATAAAAACTAATGTTTAATAAATAATTTTTTTTTTTTTAAATTTAATACTTTGTCTGATTTAATTTGTCAAAAATGTACACAAAGTTTTATTTTCTATATCTCGCATATCAACAAAATCTCGAAATTCGGTTACTGGAATGTATTTGGTTATTTTATTTAACTGCTTTAATATATTTACACCGTCAATCCATGGTGCTTCAACAATATTAACCAGCCATGTTTCTGGATTTAATATATTATAGCAATTTTAATGGGGGAATGTTGGGTTGCCTTTAGTCCAACTTGGGCCCAAGTGGCATCAATGGTTCTCTTCTGGATGTGATAGCTGCCATAGAAAAATTTTTTTTTTTTTTTTGAAAGAGGGTTTTGAATATGCCCTGAGGGTGATATCGAAAATCCTCCAATGGGGGAATGTTCGGTTGGCTTTAGTCCAACTTGGGCCAAAGTGGCATCAATGGTTCTCTTCTGGATGTGATAGCTGCCATACAAACATTTTTTTTTTTTTTTTTTTAAAGAGTATTTTGAATATGCCCCGAGGGTGATATCGAAAATCCTTCGATGGGGGAATGTTGGGTTGGCTTTGGTCCAACTTTGGCCAAAGTGGCATCAATGGTTCTCTACTGGATGTGATAGCTGCCATACAAAAATTAAAAAACAATTTTTTTTAAAAGAGGATTTTGAATATGCCTCGAGGGTGATATCGAAAATCCTCCGATGGGGGAATGTTGGGTTTGCTTTAGTTCAACTTGGGCCAAAGTGGCATCAATGGTTCTCTACTGGATGTGATAACTGCCATACAAAAATTTTTATTTTTTTTTCTAAAAGAGGATGTGATAGCTGCCATACAAAAATTTTTTTTTTTTTTTCTAAAAGAGGATTTTGAATATGCCCCGAGAGTGATATCGAAAATCCTCCGATGGGGGAATGTTGGGTTGGCTTTGGTCCAACTTTGGCCAAAGTGGCATCAATGGTTCTCTACTGGATGTGATAGCTGCCATACAAAAATTAAAAAACAAATTTTTTTTAAAAGAGGATTTTGAATATGCCTTGAGGGTGATATCGAAAATCCTCCGATGGGGGAATGTTGGGTTGGCTTTGGTCCAACTTTGGCCAAAGTGGCATCAATGGTTCTCTACTGGATGTGATAGCTGCCATACAAAAATTAAAAAACAAATTTTTTTAAAGGATTTTGAATATGCCCCGAGAATGATATCGAAAATCCTCCGATGGGGGAATGTTGGGTTGGCTTTGGTCCAACTTTGGCCAAAGTGGCATCAATGGTTCTTTACTGGATGTGATAGCTGCCATACAAAAATTAAAAAACAAATTTTTTTAAAAGAGGATTTTGAATATGCCTCGAGGGTGATATCGAAATTTGGTTTAAAAACTTTTTTTTTTTTTTTTAATTTGAAGTATTTCTAAGGGTTGTGAATATTTATAAACTGTGTATTATTAATGCATTATAAATATAAAAAAATTATGTCATATGAGATTCAAATATTTATTTTTTTTGTTGAAGCTATAGCTATTAGGGATTATGATTTGATTATCGATAACGATAATTTCTCGATATTTCTCGAAATATAAATATTTTTTATTTCCGATAATTATCGATAATTTTCGATATTTTCATGACGTAACTAAAACATCAGTTTGGGGGTAATCCAAAAAAAATGTTGCCAATAACACACTTTAATTATTCAAATGAATTTTTATTTAAAATAATTCAAATGATTAATTTTGTCAGCTATATCAATAAAAGATGATAAAAATTGAAGCACAAGATTTTTTAAAGCTAGTCAAATTTGTTTGTTTTACTTTACCTGAACTTTTCATTTTTTTATGTTTATATATTAAAGTAAAAAAAAAAAATCTTACTTAATATTTAAACGATCCACTCAAAAAATCAAATTCTTAGGAATTTTTAATTTATATTTATTTATTTTAAATTACACAAGTTTACATACCAGAAAACAGCTTTGGAATATTTCAAAATATTTTCTAAAATTATTTAACTTTCAAAATTATTGTTTTTAATCAAAATAAAAAAATTCTAAATTAATTATCAATTTTTTTTTTTTGCTTCCTTTTTTCTCGTATTTTTTTCTCTTTTTTTCTTTTTTTTAGGGCTACCGTATACAATTTTAAAAACATATGTACAAAAATTTTTATACACAAGAATTAAATTTTATTCTGCAATTTTAGAAAAATTGAAGCAATAAAATAATATGTACAAAAAAGTTCTATTTCGTTACGGGTTGGTACATAATTTGGAAAAGTATCGAGAAATATCGATAATTATCGAATATTTTACAATAAATCCTCGTCAACGAGAATTTATCAAAATCGAGAAATCATAATCCCTAATAGCTATAGTAACCTTAAAATATTTTAATGGGCATATGGTCGGTATGTTGTATTTAGTAGTATAGAATTTAGATCGCTATATGCGTCAATACACATGCAATCATTTAGATGCATCAGCGTGAATAATGAAATCATTTAGATGCTTCATAGCGAATAATGAAATCATTTAGATGCATCAGCGTGAATAATGTAATCATTTAGATGCATTAGCGTGAATAATGAAATCATTTAGATGTTTCGTATTGAATATTGCGTAATACGATTGATTAAGAATACATGAAGCTAACCATCTTTCTGTATTCTTAATCAATGGTAATACCTAAACCAAAATAATATCACTCACAATATTTCTATACACACAAATACCAAAAAAAAAAATTTGTTTGTTTTTTTTTGCATTGCAAATGTATAGACTGCAACTACCTCTCACACAGGGCCGCTCCTGCTATATGTGCATGATGTGCACTTGCACAGGGCGCCTAACGAATAGGGCGCCAATCGATTTGTAGTCAAGAACATGCAAATCCATTCGAAATTGACTACTGTGCTACTGTTCACAAAAACTCTACCCAGAAAAAAATCAACACAGTATACAATCAATCAAATTGCACATTGTATAATGTGATCAAATTGCACATTGTATAATGTGCAAATAAGAATTCAGCATAGAATAAAATCAACATAGTATTTATGTAAATATTTTTTTTTTTGGTATACACTAGGTAGAAAAGTCTGCGTACGGGCTCGTTTCTTATTTTTTGTTCAACATGTTCCCAGTTTTTGATGTCATTTAAAAGTACTCTATGAAAAAAGTTTTTTTGTGAAAACATTTTTTTTTTTCAAAATTTAAATTTTGAGAAATAATATCAATTTTTTGAACTGTCTGAGTACAGCCTGTTTCAATGCCGCGTCTTAGAAATTAACTAGTAATCTCATTTGAAAAGCAATTGAATGTAGATAATTTTGCGCCATATAAATTTATCTGTACGATAAGGGAAAGTGTCAAAAATTGTCTTTGAAAGTCATAGGAATAGCTTAGAACTGCTGGAAAATAGGTTAAAACTGCTTCTTTTTATGATTTTCAAAGGCGATTTTTGACACTTTCACTTATCGTAGGGATAAAATTATATGGCGCAAAATTATCTACATTTAATTGCCTTTCAAATGGCATTATTAGTTAATTTGTAAGACGCGGCATTAAAACCGGCTGTACGCAGACTTTTCCAAAAATTGATATTTCTCAAAATTTAAATTTTGATAAAAAAAATTTTTTTACAGAGTCCTTTTAAATGATATCAAAAACTGGGAACATGTGGAACAAAAAATAAGAAAACTAGCCCGTACGCAGACTTTTTCTACCTAGTGTATGTATATTTATTTGAGGACTAGCACTAGACCTACTGGAAATACCTCGTTAAAAAAAGCGCTTTAGTATAGTCTACTTCAGACTTCAAACTGCGGCTCTTAACATAAATTTATGCGGCTCCGAAAATCATTTTTTTACACTGCATTCGGCTCGAAGAACAATTCTGACAAATTTTTTTTTTCACCCGGCCTAAACTTTTTTCATTCTAAACTACAAATAAAGAATTTTCTTGTACCCTAAACTACAAATCAAGAATTTTTTTTGCCACTATAAACTACCAATAAAGAATTTTTATTATTTTGTAAAAATAAACATCGACTTTCAATGACGGACGAGAATTGAACAAATCAATTAAGGGTGTCATCATTAAAATTACAATTAATTTTGAAGAATTATATATTTTGAACAATGTATAAAATTCATAATTATAAATCAAAATTATTGTTTTATTTAATTTTTAATATTTTAAAACGGTATATAAATCAAAAATTAAATATATTGATTTTCTTATATACATTTATAATTATTAAAAAAATTTGCGGCTCTTTCATTTTTGATATTTCTTAAAATTATGTTGCGGTGATTTTATCTTAAAAATAGAAAAAATAAAAATAATAATTTATCATACCATCATTTTCTTTTGAACCTAATTAAAGTAAAGAAATATTAAGAATTTAAAATTGACAAAAAAAAAAACAAAATAATTGCATTTTTTTAATCAAGAATTTTTAAGTTGGAATAGGTCAAGTTAAAAATAAAATGCATAATTTACAGAATAATACCTGATGTAATATTTTGTAAATTTTGCATAATTACCTTTTTTTTTGTTTTTATATGAAATTGTTTTGATTTAAAATCATATAAAAGAATCGATTTCTTTTATAACAATTTCATATTGTATTTTATCGCAAAACAAAAAAAAAGGTAAGTGATTATATTTATTTTTTTTTACCCTTTCTCTTTAGGAGTTGGAACTTGTCTTCCTCAGCTTAAGTGGATTTAATTCACTAAACTGGGAAGACAAGACCAACAGAGTATTCACTAGAATGTGAGCCACACAATTGCCACTTCTAGTGAATCTCAAAAGCCCGCTCTTAGTGGAGGATTCTTGGGTCTATCCAAGAATCCAAAGCTAAGACATCGCAGGTAACCACATGGAGTTTCCCTCGGGAAACCCATACAACGTTGTGGTGCTGCATCTGGCTCCCCTGCCACACACCTGGATCCAAGAGCTCTGGCAATCAGCAGCATAGATCCTAGTGGGTGTCAGGAGAACAGATGTAGAGGATAGACTTCACTGGTCATTCCCTGTCCCAACCAAAACGTGCGCTACCCGGTTGGGATAGGAATTGAGTAAAATGACCAGAGACGATCCATCCGATCGGTCAGAAGATGCCACTTGACATCTTCTATAACTTAAAATTTTTTACTAACTTTAGTTTTTCCATTACTTAGCCTACGAAGTACAAGTCATAACGTAGGGACAATTTTGTTTTAAATCCCAAGACATAATTAAATTTCCAGTAATTATTTTTGAATACCTTTTATTTAAAAAAAAAAAAAAAATTAAAATCAATAAATAATAAAGAAAAAGAAAGAATAAAATAATTTTCTTCAATTTGTAAAAGTTTTGGTGACGTAAAAACTTTTCACCTTGTTCAATTCAAAAAAAAAATGAACATACCTATGTACATAAAAAAAAAAAAAAAAGATATGAAAACTGATCATCCATAATAAAAAATTTAAGGTCACTAAACCCCGCTCATATAATTAAAGCTTTAGCTTCAACAAAAAAAAAAAGAAGAGTATTTAATTCTCATATGACATAACTTTAAATTAGATTTTTTTTACTTTCGATAAATTTATAAACAGTGTTGTGTTTATAAATAAATCATGCCCCTTACCCTTAGAATTACTACTTAAAATTAAAAAAAAAAAAAAAAATTCGAAGCCAAATTTCCCAATCAATAATTTCCAGAATGGAAATTAAATGAAATAAATTTAATTAAATTAAATAAAATTTTATTCTTCTTTTCCTAATTTACTTTTACTGGAAATAATTTCATTCCATGTAATTTTTTTTTATCTTTATTTATGAGTTTTTTTTTTAAAAAGAAGAATCAATACTAAATACTTAATACTAAATAAAAATGATAGTTAATTTTTATAAAATGTTATGCCCAATGTAAAATTTTTAAATAAATTTTACCTAAAACTATTACAATAACCAATTAAAATAGAAAATTTTATGAATAGGGAATAATAAAAATTTCATGGCTTGTATAAGTAGGCCAAGCTATAGGTTTTCACTTCTAATTTTTTAATAATTAAATAATTTCTTTATTCTAAATTGTTTTTTTATTTTTATAATTTCATATTGTATTTTATCACAAAACAAAAAAAAAGGCTATACAAAATCATGAAATATGAAATATCATGAGAAATTGCATACCATTTGATGCATACCTTTTTTTAATGCAAAACAAGAAAAAAACAAACTCAGCTTATAACAGCAACTCCACTTTAAGCTACAATCATATTAAACAACAAATAATAAACAGCACATTTTCATTGCAAGAAAGCTGCACTTAAATTTAAAATACAATATGTACTGTATAAATGTACAAAATAACTATGTTTTATAAAAACAAACAAGCTACATAATATTATATACACACAAAAATAAAAATACTGAAATAAGTCAGTAAATAATAATTTGTTTTATTTTAAAAAATAAAATATTGATTAAATATTGTTGTATAAAAACAATAGAATAGAACGAAAATAAAATAAATTCTGGAAATGTTAATAAAAAATTAACAAATTATGTTACAATATTTTATCCTATAAAAAAAAAATTTTTCTTGATGTGAAATTATTATATCATGCGGCGTAAGCAACCAAATTAATGTAGTTTAAATATTAAATATTAAATGATAATGTCTTTGACTTAATTTATTATTTCCACAGGTCCTATTAGATATAAGAAATGCTAATGTAGGTCCAGCTGTAGATGGCCATAGCCATGAGCTGAAGAATGACGTCATAGTCATTTAGTTTAAGCTTTTTTTATTTTTGTTTGAATTGGTTGGAGTTTCTCGAATATTCTTTTTTATTGAGAACTTCTTTTCACCTTCTTCATAAAAAGACATCCTATAAATATTGTTATGAACCCTCTGGTGTTCACTGTCCTTACCCACCCACCGACGAGCTTAGACCCAGCCTTTGAACAGGATGTCCTTAGACAGTGGACTCAACACCAGATTCATAGTTGAAAGTAGAGCACCTTCTCTTGCCTCTTCTTCTTTTTTATCATAAGATATGATAAAATTCTTCATGAGTTCATCTTGAACTCAGAATTTTTGTATTTGTATACACCCCCCGTTTTCAATCATTAAAAATTAATCATTACAAATGGCGCCCAACGTGGTAAGACTGTGAGTCCTGCCCTACACAAAGAGGTGGCAGACTTAAGAGTCTCTTCCCTTTGACAATTAATAAGGCAAATCGCCTTACACTATTTTTTTATAAAAAAAAAAAATATACAAATATTTTTATAAGAAAAAGAAAAACACAGAGAAATTAAATTAAAAATTTTACCCCATATATTTTAGAAACCCCAATTCAAAACATAGCTCTATAAAAATATTTTCAATATAATATTTGGAGGAGACTTTCACCTTGCAGTGTGAGTGCAGTTTAAAATGTGGGCACAGTCCACACTGGTACATGCTGGGGTGAAAGTTTTCAAAAAAATATTCACAAACTTTCTTCCTAATACTATACTTTCTTTCTTCTTCTAAAATTTCACATGTCTCTTTTAACTTCTCCTTACAGTGTGAGTGCAGTTTAAAAAGTGGGCACACTGGTCCACACTGGTACATACTGGGGAAAAGTTTCAAGAGAGAACTGTAACGCTTTTTTTTTCTTCCAAACGAAATTCAACATCGTACAGTGTGAGTGCAGTTTAAAATGTAGGCACAGTCTACACCAACGTTCCCTCTAATTTTTTAAATACCTGAGCGGAAAAAGTGCGACGCGAGCGGTAAATTTTCAGAACAGGATTTAGTGAGCGGAAAATTTGCATAAAAATTAATAAAAATTTTATTTTAGATAATTAATTTATTATATCATTTTTTCATGCATGTTCTTATGTAATTCATATTTATTGTTAAAGTGATACATTGTAATTAATACATATTTATATTTCTAATTTTTATTCAAATTACATTTCATAATGTACATAATATACTTATCATCTTATAATTTTCTTTTAAAATTTAATTATTTGAATTTATAAAAGGAAATCTTTAACGACGGAATGTCTTCTACAGCATTTTTGCACGTCTGTCTTTTTCTCTAGCCCAATATTGATAAATTTCGTCCAAATCAATAATTTTTTCAGACAATAGATTTGATTTTATTCGTATCGAACATTCCAAATGATAAATTTCAATTCTTTTTCTAGATTTAGTTTTTATAGAATTCATTAAACTGAATCCACGCATAATAACAAAAATATTAAAAATTTGTATGAGAGTCTCTTGTTTATGTATTTTTTTCTCCAACTTTTTTTTTGAATTTTTATTAGTAGAAAAGGTTACAAATTCTCCCATTCGATTGATTTATCTGGTTGTATGAACCAGATAAATCATGGCCATAGCCATGAGCTGAAGAATGACGTCATAGTCATTTAGTTTAAGCTTTTTTTATTTTTGTTTGAATTGGTTGGGGTTTCTCGAATATTCTTTTTTATTGAGAACTTCTTTTCACCTTCTTCATAAAAAGACATCCTATAAATATTGTTATGAACCCTCTGGTGTTCACTGTCCTTACCCACCCACCGACGAGCTTAGACCCAGCCTTTGAACAGGATGTCCTTAGACAGTGGACTCAACACCAGATTCATAGTTGAAAGTAGAGCACCTTCTCTTGCCTCTTCTTCTCTTTTATCATAAGATATGATAAAATTCTTCATGAGTTCATCTTGAACTCAGAATTTTTGTATTTGTATACACCCCCCGTTTTCAATCATTAAAAATTAATCATTACAAATGGCGCCCAACGTGGTAAGACTGTGAGTCCTGCCCTACACAAAGAGGTGGCAGACTTAAGAGTCTCTTCCCTTTGACAATTAATAAGGCAAATCGCCTTACACTATTTTTTTATAAAAAAAGAAAATATACAAATATTTTTATAAGAAAAAGAAAAACACAGAGAAATTAAATTAAAAATTTTACCCCATATATTTTAGAAACCCCAATTCAAAACATAGCTCTATAAAAATATTTTCAATATAATATTTGGAGGAGACTTTCACCTTGCAGTGTGAGTGCAGTTTAAAATGTGGGCACAGTCCACACTGGTACATGCTGGGGTGAAAGTTTTCAAAAAAATATTCACAAACTTTCTTCCTAATACTATACTTTCTTTCTTCTTCTAAAATTTCACATGTCTCTTTTAACTTCTCCTTACAGTGTGAGTGCAGTTTAAAAAGTGGGCACGGTCCACACTGGTACATACTGGGGAAAAGTTTCAAGAGAGAACTGTAACGCTTTTTTTTTCTTCCAAACGAAATTCAACATCGTACAGTGTGAGTGCAGTTTAAAATGTAGGCACAGTCTACACCAACGTTCCCTCTAATTTTTTAAATACCTGAGCGGAAAAAGTGCGACGCGAGCGGTAAATTTTCAGAACAGGATTTAGTGAGCGGAAAATTTGCATAAAAATTAATAAAAATTTTATTTTAGATAATTAATTTATTATATCATTTTTTCATGCATGTTCTTATGTAATTCATATTTATTGTTAAAGTGATACATTGTAATTAATACATATTTATATTTCTAATTTTTATTCAAATTACATTTCATAATGTACATAATATACTTATCATCTTATAATTTTCTTTTAAAATTTAATTATTTGAATTTATAAAAGGAAATCTTTAACGACGGAATGTCTTCTACAGCATTTTTGCACGTCTGTCTTTTTCTCTAGCCCAATATTGATAAATTTCGTCCAAATCAATAATTTTTTCAGACAATAGATTTGATTTTATTCGTATCGAACATTCCAAATGATAAATTTCAATTCTTTTTCTAGATTTAGTTTTTATAGAATTCATTAAACTGAATCCACGCATAATAACAAAAATATTAAAAATTTGTATGAGAGTCTCTTGTTTATGTATTTTTTTCTCCAACTTTTTTTTTGAATTTTTATTAGTAGAAAAGGTTACAAATTCTCCCATTCGATTGATTTATCTGGTTGTATGAACTTTAAATATGAATATAAATTATTTTGTAGCAATATTTTTAAAAATTTGAAAGAAATCTTTTGTGCGCGGATAATAAAAATCAGTGCGCGGTAGATTTTAAACTGCTGCGCGGCCGCGCAGGCGCGCAGCTTAGAGGGAACATTGGTCTACACTGGTACATGCTGCGATTTTGAATTTCACATTGTACATGCAATAATGACAAAAATGCAAGTACAAGTTCCATGTCAACTTTTCTCCTTACAGTGTGAGTGCAGTTTAAAATGTGGGCACGGTCCACACTGGTACATGCTGGGGAGATCAGTCTAATTGGAACAATTTATGTTTCTTAACTATCCAACTATTTTCTAACTTAATAGAGCTAATAACAAAAATTTTCCTTCTTTTCCTAAAATTTTTCTTTACTTTCCAACTACAACTACAGTAAGCATTTCTACTATTTAAAGGACCTATAAAAAAAATATATATATAAATATAAATAAATTATTTATTATGTAAAGCAATTTTTTTTTAAATTAATTAAAATTAAAGTAAATTATATATGGTTTATATACTATAACATATTCTAGAAAAAAAAAAATCTAGAAAGAAATTTATATAATTTAGTAAACAAAAAATAAAAATATAAATAATAATTAGCAAATTTTTATTAAATGTCTGACAAAATAAGTCAAATAAAAAGCCTAGTAGAAACTTTGAGTAGACAAATTCACATAACAGAACATTTGGCTACACAACAAACTCCACCAGACTTCAGTAGACGATACCCAGACAACCCCTCTGAATATGGCACACTGGGTTCCCAATCTTCAGCAATTAGTCACCAAACAAAGTATTCAAACTCTCCAATGAGAAGAGAAAATACGGAGTACCCCAGATCTAGCGCCCCAAGAAATCGAGGCCCAAGATCCAACAGACTAAGAAATTCTGAAGCAATATGACAGAGAATAAGATCTCAAAAAACGGTTCGGTTTATATTTCAACGGGGACGAGGTTGAAAACTTTGTAAAAGATGTAGACAATCAAAGAATTGGTCACAATATCTCAGATCGCGTATTACTTAATAACTTCCATCAGTTACTCAACCCCACAGTAAAAAAGTGGTATTTTCTCTATTTTAGAACCCACAATAAACAAAATACTTCCTGGAGAACTTTTAGTTCAGCCCTCATAGATGATACCCTGGATGAAGATTTGAAAATCTTGAACCTAATTACCATAAAACAAAAGTTAGGAGAAACATGGAGAGAATATATTCTTACCATGATATCTCTCAATCAAACGTTAGAATCTCCACTAAATGAACAAAGGTTAACCAACCGAATAAGGTTTAATGCAAGACGCGAATATCGAGAACCGTTACTGGCACATGATTTACCTAATCTTAATACCCTTAGAACTAAACTAAGGATGATAGACTCATATCGAGAATCCAAACCGGTTTATAAAACTTACCAGGAAGAATCCCGTTATAGCAAACCTTATAACGATCAAAACAAGTATCTCGAAATTCAGTATGAGGACGATTACTCATGGGACATTTTATCTAGATAATGAATACTTTAAGTTAAAAGCTGTTCAACCTGCTATGAAGCAGCCTCAGTTTAACCAGAAAAAGAATTATGAAGAGCCAGCTAAAACTAAGCTACAGCCTTCAAGACCAACTACCCCCCAGAACAACTTACGTTGCTGGAACTGCGAGAAAACAGGCCATGGATACATTGACTGTACAGAGAACTACAAACGAATATTCTGTTATAAATGCGGAATGCCCGACGAACACTCTCCAACTTGCAAAAATTGCAATAAAACTAAGCAATTTCAAACTATAGCAAATCCGTATAGAAATTGTGATTTAGGTCAAAATATTATCTTCTCAGACCCCATAGATAATGAGTTAGAAAATAATAATTCTGAAAATAGCGAAAATTCTCAAAAGAAAATAAATAACATTTTAGAAAGACCCGAAATTCAGGAAATGGAGCATAAGCCAAAGAAACAGTGTCCTCCATATAATTTCAGAAAACAACGAAATAGTCGAAAATGCGCGGAAATAGTAAAATATAAAAATATTAATGAATTGAGATTTAATATAAATAAATTTCAGAGATCAATAAAGAAATAAAGGAATTCTATACGTAAAGAGAATTTTTATAAAAATGTGAAGATAGATAAGTTGAACATTATATCATCAGTCATAAAAATACCACACGATAACCGACCCTATATAAAAATTCAAGTAGGAAAGGTAACCCTTGAGGGATTATTAGACTCAGGAGCCTCTATTTCTTGTTTAGGAAAAGATGAAAAATTGCTCGTTGCAAATACAAATTTTAAATTATTCAAAATTTCAGAATCGGTAACAACCGCGGGCGGTAATAAAACCGAAATAATAGGATACATTTTGGTACCTATTTTCTTTAATAACATATCCAAAATTTTAAAAATGCATGTAGTTCCTAAGTTATCTCAAGAACTTTATCTTGGAGTTAACTTCTGGATAGCTTTTAACTTGGCCAAATTTTTAATCCAATCGCAGAAATTTCGGAAATTGATCCAAATTTACATCCTTTAAATGTCAAAGAACAATTAGAACTAGATTCTATAAAGAAAATGTTTCCGTCATTTGCCATTGAAGGGTTAGGGTGCACAAATTTAGAACAACATATCATAGACACAGGGGACAACGAACCAGTAAAACAAAAACATTATCCAATTTCCCCTGCCATACAAACGCTAATGTACGCCGAGGTAGACAGAATGCTGGAAATGGGCGTAATAGAAGAAAGCAATAGTGCTTGGACTTCGCCAGTAGTACTCGTTAGAAAACCGGGAAAGAATCGTTTATGTTTAGATTCGCGAAAAGTGAACGATTTAACAAAGAAAGACGCGTATCCTTTACCCAACATACAAGGACTGCTTGCGAGAATAGACAAAACCAAGTTCATTAGCAGTATAGATTTAAAAGACGCTTTCTGGCAGATACCTTAAAAAAAGATTCGAGGGAAAAAACTACGTTTGCAATCCCCGGTAGACCGCTTTATCACTTTACACGAATGCCGTTTGGACTCTGCAACGCAGCTCGGCGTATGTGTCGGCTTATGGACAAGGTAATTCCCCAACATCTGAAAGAAGAAGTAAAAGTTTACTTGGATGACTTAATGGTCGCGACCGAAAGTAAAGAACGTCATTTTCAACTTTTAAAAGAAGTTGCAATAGCCTTAAGAAAAGCAAATCTCACTATTAATGTTGAAAAATCTAAGTTTTTCATGAAAGAGATAAAATACTTAGGATATTTAATTGGCGCGAACGGGACGAAACCGGACCCAGGGAAAATAACCGTAATTTCTGAATACCCTGAGCCCAAAACCCTTAAACAAACTAGGCGTTTTCTAGGAATGACTGGATGGTTCCAGCGATTAATTCCAAATTATTCTACCATAGTCTCACCCATTACCGATTGCCTCAAAATAAAAAATTCAAACGACAAATTCATGTTCACAAATGAAGCTAGGAAAGCTTTCAAAAAAAATAAAGAAATCTTAATCTCCGAACCTGTTTTATCTCCCCCTAATTACAGAAAACCCTTTTTTATACAAACTGACGCAAAACAATCCGGAATTGGAGCCGTTCTTTTCCAATATGACTCCGAAAATAATGAACACCCTGTAGCTTATATGTCAAAAAAGTTTAATGACACGCAAACCCGGTGGGCAGCTACAGAACAAGAATGTTACGCGGTAGTTGAAGCTATAAAAAAATTCAGGATATACGTAGAAGGACCAAAATTTACCGTACTGACTGACTGCGCTTCCCTACAGTGGTTAATGAAAAGTAAGGACCACCACGGCAAACTTTTTCGATGGTCCTTAAAACTTCAAGCTTTCGAGTTTGACGTACAACATAGATCCGGAAAAAAGAATGTTGTGGCCGACACACTCTCTCGTTCATTTGGGTTGGAGGAAATCTCAGCTCGTTCTCCAGATTTAAACCTTGATTCTAAAGAATTTGAATCAGAAACTTACATAGAAATTAGAGAAGCTATTGAAGACAATAGTGACAATCTTCCAGATCTTAAGGTTTTGGGCAATAAAGTATTTAAAAGGGCAGAGTACAGAAAAGAGCAGGAAGTACCAGAAATTAACATATGGAGACTTTGGGTTCCGACCGAACTAATAAATGACGTGATAAAGAATAACCACGATCCACCCCATTCAGCCCACGGCGGAATAGGAAAAACCCTCCATAAATTAAGAACAAAGTACTTTTGGCCAAGAATGTTTACCGACGTAAAACAATATATTTCTAACTGTAAAATTTGTAAAGAAACCAAACCTTCTAATCAGATTTTAAGACCTCCTATGGGAAATAAACCCATACCGGAAAGACCCTTCCAAAATTTATATATTGAAGAATGTTTACCGACGTAAAACAATATATTTCTAACTGTAAAATTTGTAAAGAAACCAAACCTTCTAATCAGATTTTAAGACCTCCTATGGGAAATAAACCCATACCGGAAAGACCCTTCCAAAATTTATATATTGATTTTTTAGACCCATATCCAAGATCAAAATCAGGAAATACGTGCATCTTTATAATCTTAGATTCCTTTTCTAAATACGTTATAATTCGACCATTACGTAAAGCTACTTCAGCTAATGCTATTAAAGTGTTAGATGAAGCCTTCAGTCTATTTGGCTGTCCAGAAAGTATCTTAAGCGATAATGGGACACCACTTATTTCAAAAGAATACAATTCCTATTTGAAAAATTATGGTATAGAACATAAATTAACAGCTTTATATTCCCCACAAGCCAACGCGAGCGAAAGGGTTAATGGCTCTATTCTCAATGCCATAAGAGCTTACATCGATGACGAACAGTATAACTGGGATGGCGATCTCGACAGTATTAGCACAGCTCTTCGAGCGAGCGTATATGAAGCGACCGGTATGTCCCCTTATTATATTTTGTTCGGACAGCATATGATAACCCATGGTAGCTCCTTTAAATTACATAGGAAACTACACATGTTAGAGGGAGAAGATATGGATATATTACCCCCACCAGGATCCTTTCAAATCATAAAGGATATAGTAAAGCGTAATTTAGAAAAAACAAGGGAAAAAGGAAGAAGATTATATGATAGGAAATGTAAAAACATCAAATATAAAATAGGTCAGACAAATAGGTCACAGAGTGACTTTAGCAAACACTTCAATGCTAAGTTAGATCTCACAGGTAGAAATCTGATAGGTCGTTATCATGCGAAGGACATTAAGACCTAAACAAACTAAGGAGAAACATGAAATTTGTCATATGAAAAGCGATAAATCCAAAAGAATTAATTTAAAATTACAACTTATTTTTAAATTTTATGAATATACGAAATAATATATAAACATATATAAAATATATAAAATCATAAGTAAATGAAAAAATATACACTTATAAATAAAATATATATATTTATATACATATAAATAAATAAATAAATAAATAAATTAATTAGATATAATTTAATTAAAAAAAAAAAAAAAATCTGTTTAAGTTTTTAAATGGAAACATTTTGTATATGAAAAAAAAAAAAAAAATAATAATAATAAAATTAAAAAAATAAATAAACAAATAAAATAAAATAAAAAAAAAATAAAAATAAAAAATATATAAAATACAAATAAACAAAAAAATATACAAAAAAAAATATATAAAATGCGGTGATTTTATCTTAAAAATAGAAAAAATAAAAATAATAATTTATCATACCATCATTTTTTTTTGAACCTAATTAAAGTAAAGAAATATTAAGAATTTAAAATTGCCAAAAAAAAAAACAAAATAATTGCATTTTTTTGATCAAGAATTTTTAAGTTGGAATAGGTCAAGTTAAAAATAAAATGCATAATTTACAGAATAATACCTGATGTAATATTTTGTAAATTTTGCATAATTACCTTTTTTTTTGTTTTTATATGAAATTGTTTTGATTTAAAATCATATAAAAGAATCGATTTCTTTTATAACAATTTCATATTGTATTTTATCGCAAAACAAAAAAAAAGGTAAGTGATTATATTTATTTTTTTTTACCCTTTCTCTTTAGGAGTTGGAACTTGTCTTCCTCAGCTTAAGTGGATTTAATTCACTAAACTGGGAAGACAAGACCAACAGAGTATTCACTAGAATGTGAGCCACACAATTGCCACTTCTAGTGAATCTCAAAAGCCCGCTCTTAGTGGAGGATTCTTGGGTCTATCCAAGAATCCAAAGCTAAGACATCGCCGGTAACCACATGGAGTTTCCCTCCGGAAACCCATACAACGTTGTGGTGCTGCATCTGGCTCCCCTGCCACACACCTGGATCCAAGAGCTCTGAGCAATCAGCAGCCTAGATCCTAGTGGGTGTCAGGAGAACAGACGTAGAGGATAGACTTCACTGGTCATTCCCTGTCCCAACCAAAACGCGCGCTACCCGGTTGGGATAGGAATTGAGTAAAATGACCAGAGACGATCCATCCGATCGGTCAGAAGATGCCACTTGACATCTTCTATAACTTAAAATTTTTTACTAACTTTAGTTTTTCCATTACTTAGCCTACGAAGTACAAGTCATAATGTAGGGACAATTTTGTTTTAAATCCCAAGCATAATTAAATTTCCAGTAATTATTTTTGAATACCTTTTATTTAAAAAAAAAAAAAAAATTAAGATCAATAAATAATAAAGAAAAAGAAAGAATAAAATAATTTTCTTCAATTTGTAAAAGTTTTGGTGAAGTAAAAACTTTTCACCTTGTTCAATTCAAAAAAAAAATTAACATACCTGTGTACATAAAAAAAAAAAACACACGAAGCAGTCATAGAACTGCCGACAGAAGTTTATAATTAGATTTAAACTATGAAATAACGTTGGCTACAAATGATGGGCTGCTCAGTACAAAATGTAAATTAAAATATTTTTATTTTCTTCATCATTTTATCATTTGTAGCCACTGTTATTTCATATTTTAAATCTTTTAAGTATAAACTTTTGTCGGCAGTTCTATGACTGCTTCGTGTGTTTTTTTGATATATATTTTGCGCCGGCACGACCTAACCGTAGCTCCCTGCCCAAAAATGTTTCGGAAGATAATCTTAATTTCACCAGAGCTACCTATTTAAAAAAAAAATGTTTCGTATATTTTGCTCCGGCACGACCTAACCGTAGCTCCCTACCCAAAAATTTTTTGCAGGTGTAAAACTCCTTTTTCACTTTTACTTTTAAAAATCAGAAATATCACCAACTTGTACTGACGCCCGTTGTTAATATATCTTTACTCGTCGCTGGTCAATTTTTGAATAATCTTAAATAATTATTTTTAACTTCCGTTTATTTAGATTTACTTCCTTTCTCTATTTCCCTAATCATTCTATCTCATTCGCACATGTGCTATTTCTATCTAAAGCTAACTTTAACTAGCTACATCATTTTATTCACGTCACTACCTATTGTAAAGTGTTATACGTCGCTAATATCAGTTTCACTATATAGTCGGCGCTTTTCGAGATTATTAACCATCAGCACAAGAAAGCCATTTCTAATTTTCGAATGACTTCAAGACCCTTTCTGTAACAACCTCGACGGGATTTTGTCAGCTGTTACACAGGTAATATTAATTTCACCGGAGCTACCCATTTTGATAAAAAAATGTTTTTCGTATATTTTGCGCCGGCACGCCCTAACCAAAGTTCCCTACCCAAAAATTTTTTTTCAGGTAATATTAATTTCACCGAAGCTACTATTTCGGAAAAAAAAATGTTTGTGTATTTTGTGCAGGTACGACCTAACCGTACCTTCCTTCCCTAAAATTTTTCGGCTGTTAATCTTAATTTCACCGGAGCTACCTATTAAAAAAAAAAAAAAAATTTCGTATATTTTGCTCCGGCGCGACCTAACTGTAGCTCCCCACCCAAAAATTTTTTTTCAGGTAAAATTAATTTCACCGGAGCTACCTATTTTAAAAAAAAAAATTTTTGTAAATTTTGAGCCGGGACGACCCTAACCGTAGCTCCGTACCCAAAATTTTTGGTCAGATAATCTTTATTTCATCAGCTACCTATTATGACAAAAAAAAATTTAATTTTAAATAATTTGTAAACGAAAGATTTTAAAAAAATAATTTGAATTTAAATTTTTCGCTCCAAATTATTTTGTTTTTATAAATAACAAATGATTATTGATTGAACTACCTATTTAAAAAAAAAAAATAAAAATTTAGTTTTAAATAATTTGTAAAAAAAAAATTTTTAAAAAATAATTTGAATTTAAATTTGTCGCGCCAAATTATTTTGTTTTTATAAATGACAAATGATTATTGAGTGGACCACTAATTTTTTTGAGTATTGAAACGTCAAAAACCAGTCAGTTCGAATTCGATTTCGAATGTCGAATGAGTAGAATGAAAATGAATTTTTACCCCCTACAGAATTTCTCAATTATATCATACAACGCGCCTAAAGAAGTATAAACTTCAAAAAAATATGAAAACTGATCATCCATAATAAAAAATTTAAGGTCACTAAACCCCGCTCATATAATTAAAGCTTTAGCTTCAACAAAAAAAAAAAGAAGAGTATTTAATTCTCATATGACATAACTTTAAATTAGATTTTTTTTACTTTCGATAAATTTATAAACAGTGTTGTGTTTATAAATAAATCATGCCCCTTACCCTTAGAATTACTACTTAAAATTAAAAAAAAAAAAAAAAATTCGAAGCCAATTTTCCCAATCAATAATTTCCAGAATGGAAATTAAATTTGAAATAAATTTAATTAAATTAAATAAAATTTCATTCTTCTTTTGCTAATTTACTTTTACTGGAAATAATTAAATTCCATGTAATTTTTTTTTTATCTTTATTTATGAGTTTTTTTTTTAAAAAGAAGAATCAATACTAAATACTTAATACTAAATAAAAATGATAGTTAATTTTTATAAAATGTTATGCCCAATGTAAAATTTTTAAATAAATTTTACCTAAAACTATTACAATAACCAATTAAAATAGAAAATTTTATTAATAGGGAATAATAAAAATTTCATGGCTTGTATAAGTAGGCCAAGCTATAGGTTTTTCACTTCTAATTTTTTAATAATTAAATAAATAAATAATTTCTTTATTCTAATTTGTTTTTTTATTTTTATAATTTCATATTGTATTTTATCGCAAAACATAAAAAAGGCCATACAAAATCATGAAATATGAAATATCATGAGAAATTGCATACCATTTGATGCATACCTTTTTTTAATGCAAAACAAAAAAAAAACAAACTCAGCTTATAACAGCAACTTCACTTTAAGCTACAATCATATTAAACAACAAATAATAAACAGCACATGTCAGTTCGAATTCGATTTCGAATGTCGAATGAGTAGAATGAAAATGAATTTTTACCCCCTACAGAATTTCTCAATTATATCATACAACGCGCCTAAAGAAGTATAAACTTCAAAAAAATATGAAAACTGATCATCCATAATAAAAAATTTAAGGTCACTAAACCCCGCTCATATAAATAAAGCTTTAGCTTCAACAAAAAAAAAAAGAAGAGTATTTAATTCTCATATGACATAACTTTAAATTAGATTTTTTTTACTTTCGATAAATTTATAAACAGTGTTCTGTTTATAAATAAATCATGCCCCTTACCCTTAGAATTACTACTTAAAATCTAAAAAAAAAATAAAATTCGAAGCCAATTTTCCCAATCAATAATTTCCAGAATAGAAATTAAATTTGAAATAAATTTAATTAAATTAAATAAAATTTCATTCTTCTTTTGCTAATTTACTTTTACTGGAAATAATTAAATTCCATGTAATTTTTTTTTATCTTTATTTATGAGTTTTTTTTTTAAAAAGAAGAATCAATACTAAATACTTAATACTAAATAAAAATGATAGTTAATTTTTATAAAATGTTATGCCCAATGTAAAATTTTTAAATAAATTTTACCTAAAACTATTACAATAACCAATTAAAATAGAAAATTTTATTAATAGGGAATAATAAAAATTTCATGGCTTGTATAAGTAGGCCAAGCTATAGGTTTTCACTTCTAATTTTTTAATAATTAAATAAATAAATAATTTCTTTATTCTAATTTGTTTTTTTATTTTTATAATTTCATATTGTATTTTATCGCAAAACAAAAAAAAGGCCATACAAAATCATGAAATATGAAATATCATGAGAAATTGCATACCATTTGATGCATACCTTTTTTTAATGCAAAACAAAAAAAAAAACAAACTCAGCTTATAACAGCAACTTCACTTTAAGCTACAATCATATTAAACAACAAATAATAAACAGCACATTTTCATTGCAAGAAAGCTGCACTTAAATTTAAAATACAATATGTACTGTATAAATGTACAAAATAACTATGTTTTATAAAAACAAACAAGCTACATATTATATACACACAAAAATAAAAATACTGAAATAAGTCAGTAAATAATAATTTGTTTTATTTTAAAAAATAAAATATTGATTAAATATTGTTGTATAAAAACAATAAAATAGAACGAAAATAAAAAAAATTCTGGAAATGTTAATAAAAAATTAACAAATTATGTTACAATATTTTAGGGGGTTGGACAATTGTCCGCGGGACATTTGTCCGCGATTTGTTTTTGTATCGCGGACATAAAAATGACATTTGTCCGCGATTCAAAATGTCTTTTGTCCTCCGCGGACAAATGACATTTTCCAAAATGTCATTTGTCCGCGATAAAAATTAATCGCGGACAAATGACATTTTGCAAAATGACATTTGTCCGCTAAAAATCTGAAAAATCAATCGCGGACAAATGACATTTTGCAAAATGACATTTGTCCGCTAAAAAGTTAAAAAATCAATCGCGGACAAATGACATTTTGCAAAATGACATTTGTCCGCTAAAAATTAAAAAAAGCAATCGCGGACAAATGACATTTTGGAAAATGACATATGCTAAAAATTTGAGGCTAAAGTGCAGATGACGTGAACCAATCAGAATCGGCACAACAAGAGAGGGGGGCGGCGGGCGGGCGGGTGGACTGGTGGACAAATGACATTTTGCAAAATGACATTTGTCCGCTAATTTTGGGACATTTGTCCGCGGCGGACAAATGTCATTTTACAATCGCGGACAAATGATATTTTGCAAAATGACATTTGTCCGCGAAGTTTTCCATACAAATTTCATCGCGGACAAATGTCACGGCGCCAATATTTTATACTATAAAAAAAAAATTTTTCTTGATGTCAAATTATTATATCATGCGGCATAAGCAACCAAATTAATGTAGTTTAGTTTAGAATAAAATTGTCGTAGGTGTTTTAAGTTTCTTTTTTTTTGTCAATAAAAAAATCTACATTTAAATATTAAATGATAATATCTTTGACTTAATTTATTATTTCCACAGGTCCTATTAGATATAAGAAATGCTAATGTAGGTCCAGCTGTAGATGGCCATAGCCATGAGCTGAAGAATGACGTCATAGTCATTTAGTTTAAGCTTTTTTTCATTTTTGTTTGAATTGGTTGGGGTTTCTCGAATATTCTTTTTTATTGAGAACTTCTTTTCACCTTCTTCATAAAAAGACATCCTATAAATATTGTTATGAACCCTGTGGTTTTCACTGTCCTTACCTAACCACCGACGAGCTTAGACCCAGCTTTTAAACAGGATGTCCTTAGACAGTGGACTCAACACCAGATTCATAGTTGAAAGTAGAGCACCTTCTCTTGCCTCTACCTTCACCAATTTCTCTTTTATCATAAGATATGATAAAATTCTTCATGAGTTCATCTTGAACTCAGAATTTTTGTATTTGTATACACCCCCCGTTTTCAATCATTAAAAATTAATCATAACAATTAGCTCGCTTATGTTTTGGGTTGCCCAGGCCTGGTTTACCTCAATGGTGACGTGAAAATGACTTATACTATGCTTATGGGCGCAATTTTCAAAATCTGTACAGGGCGCCGAATCAGCTAGGACCGGGCCTGCTCTCACATCCACATTAAAACAGTATATTAGATATGTTAACAAAATTTGTTATACAACTCGTTCTGTATTTACACAAAAACACTCAATTTATATCACTCAATTTATGTCACTCGACCTAACGGTCTCGTGATATAAGTATTGACTCGTGTCAATGTGTTTTTGTGTATACACAACTCGTAATTAATAACAAATTTAGTCAACCTATATAATAATCTACTATTATTATGGTAGGTCAGTTTTTATTTTAATACTTTTTTTTTATATAGGTATATTTAATTTTTTTTTATTCAAATTGAACAACGTGAAAAGTTTTTACTTCACCTTAACTTTTATAAATTGAAGACAATTATTTTACAATTTTTTTGATTTTTATTTATTTTATTTTTATAATAAGAAAAAGGTTGGTATTTTAGAAATAATTTTTGGACATTTAATTATTATTTCTTGGAATTTTTACGAAAAAAAATGATTCCTACGTTATGACTTGTATTCCGTAGGCTAAGTGGTTAGAAACGGAAAATTTAAAGTTATAGTTAAAGTAAATTTTGAAGTTAAAGAAGATGTCAAGTGATATCTCCTGACCGATCGGATGAATCATCATTGGTCAGTTTTGCTCGAATCCTATCCTATTGGTTGGGATAAGGAACGACAAATGAAGGTCGTCCACTTATGACTGTGCTTATGACTGTGCTCCTCTGTCACTGTCAATGCACACAAAATCAGGATTGCTCAGTGAACTAGAATTCATTGCAGTGGCAGATGAGCCAGTCATAATACCACAACGTAGTATGGATCCTCCCAAAGGAGTATCCATGTGGTGACCGGTATCGTCTTAGCTTCGGATTCTTGGTTAGGCCCAAGAATCCTCCACCAAGATCGCGGGTTTTGTGTTGAAAATTAGAATTGGCGTTGGACGCTCCATTCTAATATCAACCTTGGCCGGAGTTGTAATCCTAGACCAGTGGATAAATCTACTTGGCTTCGGATAATAACTCCAGCACCTAAAGAGAAAAAAACAAGGGCATACATAATTCATGTTAAATTAAATTTTTTTTGTTAAACTATAAAATTTATATGAGATTGTTTTCGAAAATGCACCTCTTTTATATGGCTAAAATTATTGCATTTCCAACAACAATTTCATTTAAAAGAAAAAAAAAGGTAATTTGTACTTACAATTTAGAATTGCTAATTAGGCATGTTTTATCGTATAAAATTAAAATTATATGCACTGTTAAGATTAAAATTAAGAACAAGTTTTAAATTTTACGGCTGTTGACCATTCCTTCAAAGAATTGGCAAGTATTGTGCTTTCATTACTATATGGTTACCTATATATCTCAAATGAAGAAGTTGAGAAATTTTTCAGTCAATGGAAAAAAGTTAAGTTCGCAACCACATGTAATTGAAAACCTCATATAGCATTCTATTAATAAGGTCAATAAACGGATTATCCGGCCATCAGTGTCCTATTCCAAAAAATTTTCAAATGAATCGAAAGCAGACATAAACATAATAAATTAAATTTACAATTAATTTGTTAAATATTTTATTACTTTCATTTTTCATTATGAACTTTTTTTTATCTACATTATAATATATAACATCATATGATATACATATATGCATTTTATAACATTAGAAAATATATTAACAAAAACAATACTAACAACAACAAAAATAATTTAGCAATAAATTACACTACAGAACAAATTTCAACTTCATGGATGCTCCAGAGATCTCATTATGATTTTTTGATTGCTTACCCAAAAGTAAGTTAAAAATGATATTTGGTTCGTTTGCATCTGCTTGAATTTTTTTTTATGGACCAATTTCAATTTTCATGGTTTTTTTGCTATATATTTCTACATTTTTACTAATAAGTCGTTAACAAATCATCGAAACTCCATTTACTTTATACCAATAGAAAGATGTTTAAATTACCTTTCCAACGACATCAATATTATTAAAATCGACCAAGCATATCAAGTTTTATGACTTTATGCTCAATTTATGAAAAAAACGCAGTCGGGGTACTTTTTCAAGCATTAAAGGCATTGTAACTCATCGAAATATTATTATAATTTTTTTTTTACTTCATTAGGTTATAACAGACAATCTCACCTTTCATTTGACACATTGGTATAATTGGTGTTTCGCTGACTTGTTACCGACTTATTTATAAAAATGTGAAATATATATGTCAAAAACCATGAAAAATTGAAATTAGTCCATAAAAAAAAATTCGAACTGATGCAACCGAACCAAATATCATTTTTAACTTACTTTTGGGTAAGCTTTAAAAAAATCGTAATGAGGTCTCTGGAGCAAAAACCGTGTTCTGCAGTGTTATCGATACCTATGACAATTCCTCATTTAATTTAAATAAAGTAAATTGAAACAGTAGCTCATAAATGAAGTTTATGGGCCTGCTTTCAACATTTCGGTTTCAGATACTTTACTGTCGAGCGCGTAATGATTTTAGGTCGATCGCCAATAAATATTGATATTTCAAATATTTATTTCCTTCAAAATTGCCATTTTCAATTTCAAGAATCAAAAAAATTTATCTAATTTTCCAAACATATTGGAAAATGAAAAAGTTCTGCTACTACTAATTATGATGAAAGTAAGAAATTAAAAACATTTTTAAAGAATTTCGAATATTTTACTTGATAATGTAGTTTTATTAGTTTTCTATTTGATAGCAATATTGCAGAAAACCCTTCAACTATTTTTAATATGTACAACACTACTCTTGAAGCACTTTACAAAATGATATTTATTTTAAAACAAGAGCTTCCCAAGATAAATTTTGGAAATATTTAGCAGAAGATAAATATATCAATTAAAAAAAATATCCATAAAATTTATACGCCTCTTTTGGTTCGACATATTTATTCACAAATGAAAATGATAGAGTCGAAATACCGAACTAATTTAACGAACACTTAGAATTTGGATCCCTAAATATTCTCCTCGTACTCCTCTACTTTTAGGAAAAGTAGATCGCAGAGGATTTTTACTGCGCGAAGTCGATCTTAAAGAAAAATCAGTTGACACCCCTGGTATATACAAATATAATTACATAGTTGTAGTATAGTTGTAGCCCTCACTGCGATAAATTGATGTTGGTTTTGCTTTGATTGTAGTGATTTTTTGATATGTTAGAGAATTTAGATCTCGCACCAGGGTGAGTGATCCAAATTTTTTGAATTTTCTTTTTTTTCTTTGCTCAAATTGATCTTTGTAAAACTTAAACCTATTTATAGATTTTGTAAAGTAACGGAAACATATAATATTATAAAATCAAAGAAAGAAAGCTAAAGTATCTGGGGCGAGTGGTTTGGGATTTTGAAGTCCTTTAATATTCTAAATAATTTTTCTATAATTTCATTTAATTAATAAAGTCTGTCAATTTTACTAGTAAATTACAGTTTCTTCAGAGTAATAAAATGCAAATAAAGTTTTGTAAGAAATTGTAACAAACTTTGTCGAATTTTTCACGATCGGTTTTTTCTTTAATAAAGCAAAAAAAAAATTGCAAAAATAGAAAGCAGATATATATTTTAATTTTGTGGTGAGGGTTCTTATTAACAACATAAAATGTTTAAATGAAGACTCTTTCTTTTAAAAATTATAATTATAATTTTTTGTTAAAATTAATTGTTTAACTAATTTTTAAATTTTTTTATTATATTTATTTAGTAAGAGTTTAATGTGACGGTTAATTATTCAACATTTTGGCTTCACTAATCATTTTTCTAAAAGTTTTTAATGGAGATAGAAGTAAATTGTTCAATTTTTTATTTAATTTTAAAGTTTATTAGTTGAAAAATATTAAAGGATAAAGGGTTTTATTTCTTTTAAAAATATAAAAGAACAGAAATTATATATATGAGAATTTAGAAAGTAAATTAAAAAAGTGATTAAATAATTATATATAGAACGGAACAAAAACTAAAATAATGAAATAGAGTATAAATAGAGTATACCTAATTGATTCTAGTTTTGTGATAATTTTTTTTTAATTTTTAATAAAATTAGTAAAAATGTCAAATTAATTTAATTTTTATTTTGAGCTAATGTGTGTGTTCTCAAAAAAATTAGCTGAAGATTTATTTTTTTAAATTAATTTTAAAATAATAATTAAGTAAATTTTTCTACTTTATTTGTGCTTTGTAGATAATAATTTATTTGATTAAGTTAAAAAAAAAAATTAAATTATTATACTTGTATACGTATTCTATAGTGACTTGAAAAGGTGTGTCCAAAAAATAAACGAAAGATCCGTAAAAAAAAAAAACACATGAGCTGTCATGGGTCACTCGACAGAAGAGAAGCTTCTTACGCCTAAAGTATAATTCTAAAAATTTAAATAGTAAATATACTATACATACTATAATCATCATATTCTATCATTGAAATAATTGGTTTGTGGTAGCTAAAATAAGAGACAAATGTTTGTGACTCTGTTTTGTTGACATATCTGGAAAATTCACTGTTTTCTGGTTTTAATACTCTAATTTTCGCAATTTCGTGTAAAGTCAATTTATAACTACATATTTATATCTACATATTTTTTAACACCAGTCCAAATTATGTAATATAATATTTATAACTAGGTAGTATCCCATTGTATTTTCAATATCAATAAATTTGGTTTTTGGGCTTTCGTTTTTTTAATTGAATTCACGCAACAGATAATATTAATCCAATTAAGTAAATAAATTGTCAATAAATGAGAAATCAAAAAATATCGAATTTATCAATTAAATTTCGTAAATATAATTAAATTAGAATTTATTAAAAAGTTCAAATTAAATTAACCGAATATGAATGTTTAAAATTTTTTTTAAAATTGCTATAGAATTCTCTTTTCCGAAAAAATTGATTATGTTAAAATTTGTTTCTTCAGTTCAAAACAAATATTTTCCGAACAAACTTTCCATGTATAATGTTTCAGAGACAGATTGATTAAGAATAAAGTGATAATCAATTGTTGTACCATACTTAGTAGTGATAATCAATTGTTGTACCATACTTAGTAATTAAAATTTTCAAACAAAAATTGCACAAGTGGTTGCTATTTCTCTTCAGCAAAATTGGAATTAAAATCGCCATCCAGAATACGCGGAAGTAAATGTGAATTTCTTTCAGAAAATGCGGCCCGCCGATCCGCCTCCTCCCGCTTTTTGAAAAATTAATTTCTCGATAAAGTTCTGTTTAAAAAACGTATGAAGTAAAGTATGAAAATTTTGAAGGGCCATAACTCGGAAATGGGAGCTTTCCCGCATAAACCGTCCCAGATTTACCTGCCTCTACCACCTACCCAAAAATAGGGCAAATCAGACACAAAAAAAAATTTTCTATACAAAAATTTATGAAAACTTTGGGGGCCATTTCAGTTTTGAGAGTTGGGCACCGCCTCTATCCCCCCTCCAAGTTTCAGCCCATTCTGAGTGGTTCAAGGAAACGGCAGTATCGCCGTTTTTTTTTTGTTCACATTTTTTTTTCGCAAAGCATTTTTAATTTTTTTTTTGTATTTTTCTTTCGCGCCTCTTTGATTGCTTCCGTTTCATTGTACTTCCACATCCTTTTGTTTTCATTTCACTCCCCACGCAATAACCTCCGTAAAGAAGCTTCGCTTCAATAATTAACATCTTTTTATTGTGTTATTTGTATCCAATTAAAACAGAACAAATTCAACAATATTTATCGAAATCTAGTTCGAATCGTTTTTGTAAATAAGTACTAATCGGAATCCATTAAAACTTTTCAAAAAAAGCTAAATATATAAGTATTATATGAAAAATAATCCAATGATTTTCTAAGTTTCATTCTTTAATCGAGGTGAAAGTGAAAGAGATTGCAAAAAGTTTGACATTCAAAGAATTTAAATCGATTTGGCAGTTCATTAGTCATAAACGTTTAAGAGAACATTTAATGAAAACATACATTTCATTAAGTATGATTTTATTTTGTTTTTGTTTTTAGCTATTTCAAATGGATCGAAAAAGTTAAGTATTTTGGATAAAAATTTATAGCTTTTCCGATAACTTTTTAGGGTCAGTAATTTTAGCATTATTAATTATTTCACTGCGATTGGAAAAAGTTATAAAAAATTTCGTTTGATGCAGGAGCAGGACAAATGAAAGAAAAGACAATGTAATTTCACTACCCTGAACTCTGAACAAATTTGGTGCATATTATCAAATTTTTATATACTCAATTTTATTTATGTACCTTCTAATTTCATTTCATAAATTCGGACTTATTGTTTTGTAAATACTTTTTTTTACAAGAATTTTACAGTAAATTCATTCTACATTATAACCAGAGCCATAAAAATGATTTTAAATTCTATAAGAAAAAAGAACTCAAAAAATATCTAAAAAAATTATAAAGAATTCAACTATTAAATGATTAATAAATTTTAAATTGTTAGAGATCAAAGGGAAAAAAATTCTCACTCTTTATTATCTCTGATTAAATTCAACGCAATTTGTTTAACTTATATACTTCAATATGTATATTTAATTTTGGAACCATGTCATGTATATGCGTTCAAATATAATATATAAATAATTATTTTAATTTAAACTTTATTTTAGTCTTTAAAATATCAAGATTTTTAACAAAATTGAAATACTAAAAAATTTATGCCTTAATAAAAATCATAAACTGAGATCGAAAATTTTTTTCAAACATTTTCTATCATTTTTAATTTCTTTTTCTTCCTGGGGAAAACTAAACTCTAGAAACAATAAAAATAAAATAATATTTTCAAACTATATATGAATTTATACACTTTTATTGAGAAAGTATGTTTTTTATTTGATTATTATTAAGAAAAAAATCCGAAAATTAGTTATAAATAAAAACCATTTTCTAATTTGTGAACAGAATTGATTTAAAAGTCAAATAAATTTTTTTTTTATGTTTGTTTCGTTAAATTTTATACAAAAATTCTCAAAATATTAATAAAAAATTAAACATTTGTTTATAAATTCGGTTTATCAGTTTTTCAGTGCATAAGAAAGAAAATTAAAAATTAATGAACAAGTAGTAATTTATTTCTAGCTAACTAAACTCTAGAAACGATAAAACTAAACTCGAGAAACAATAAAAATAAAATAATATTTTCAAACTATATTTATGAGTTTATACACTTTTATTGAGAAAGTATGTTTTTTATTTGATTATTATTAAGAAGAAAATCCGAAAATTAGTTATAAATAAAAACCATTTTCTAATTTGTGAACAGAATTGATTTAAAATTTAAACTATTATTTCTATATAAATAAAAAATTATTAGTTAAGAAATTAAATGATTCAAGAAGTAATTTTTGTCGGCCGTCATGGTGTAGTGGTATTGCCATTATCCTACGGCGTGTTCGGTCGTGGGTTCGATTCCCACCTCGGACTGGAATTTGTGTCATTTTTCAAATTTGTCTCACTTGAATTAAGTGTGTGTGTTGTTTTTAATTATGCATATCCAAAGTTATTAAATACTGCATATCCAAAGTTATTAAAAACTATTTACCACATACCCAGAGAAAAACAATTAGTTATATATATTTTATTAAAGAATGTAACTTATTACCCAAATACCCAAAATATGTTAGAAGACGGTTATATGACGGTATTATAACTCAAGTTATTGTGACGTTAAAGTTATATATTCGTTGTAATAACTTTATCATAATGTTATCAGAACTTAAGTTAAGATTAGGTTAAGTTAAAACCAAAAAAAAATTACCACAGATATTAAAAAAAAATTTAATTTTTTTTTTAATTTTAATATTTTTTTTATTTATTAGAATTTTATTTTTCATTATTTTATTAAATTCTAAATTTTATTTCTTATGCCTTTCTTTGGGATTCGAACTTTGAACTGTACCACTGCAATCCGCCAACACTACCACTCAGCCACGGTATTGAAATTTAAAAAGTATATAAAATAGAAAATATAAATTTGGTATACACATTTTCTGTGTGGCGATTTTTTGTTAAGGACGCAGGTTCTAATCCCGAAGAGAACTTACTTTTTTGAAAAAAATTATTTATAACTTCAAATAAACCAATTTTCAACAACTCGAATTTCCGAAGTTGAAAATGAACACTAAAAAAACGTTAGAAAATAACACATTTTTCGTAAGATCGTTTCCAACTTAAAATCAACTTATTTTTAACAGCTAATTTTCGGAAGTTATTTAATATCCAATTTTAAACCTTTTTGTTTTATTTTCAAAAGTTACAATTTAACCTCAGTTAGAAATTATGTATTTGCGTAACTAAATACAAATTTCGAGAAAAAAACTATCTACATACTAATCCATTTAAGCTTTTATAAAATTTAAAATTTGTAAAATAACATATATTATTAAAAACTATTTATTAAATCATTTTTATTAAGTTTTAACGCTAAGGCCGGATTGAATTTTATAAAAAAGTACGTAAATAATAGGTATAATAAAAAATGTTAATTAACCATACATGAATGTTAGCAATCATAAGCAAACACATAATCAACTTTCGGCAAGAAAAATTAAAATTTGAAAAAAGAATAATATCACGAGGAATAAATATTTGTGAAAAAACCATTTGAAACAATGTTGGTTTTTTTTAATTTAATACGCACAATTTAAATCAAGCCCGCCCAGAGCCTATGTTCTTTACGCTTTCTAGAATTCAAATACACAATAACATATGAATTACGCTTTCTATATTCAAAATAATTTTTTTTACGCTTTGCATACGCTTTGATACAAAATATTTTGAATGGAATGCGTATTTTTGAATAATTTGAAAAGACACTGTAGAAAATTTATATTTTTTCTAAAATCATAGTATATTAATCGAACTTAAGGATAATTAAACTAAAATACTTATTAAAGAAAAAACACTCGAAGCAGTCATGTCGACAGAAGTTAATACTTGAAAGATTTAAACCGGGAGGACCCTAACCGTAGCTCTCTACCCAAAATTTTTGGTCAGGTAATCTTTATTACACCGGCGCTACCTATTTTGAAATACGAACGCAGCAAATGCAGCCGGCGCACGAAGTTAAAGGGCGCACGGTTTGTCAGCATTTTACCAACAAAATTCATGATTTTTCACAAACATTTTTTTTATTTATTTTAATTCAAATTCACACTAAGAATATTACTTCGATGATGCAGGGATATCAATCTCTGCTATCTGGTCGACGACAGCTGAAACTTGACACCCTGTAAAGATGGTTTCCGACCTAAAAAAGAAGTTTAATGTTCATGCAAAACGGCGTTGACGAGTCACCAGTTATATGATAATTAGAATAATAGGCGAAAACTGAAGAGTTATTTTTTTATTAAAAATTAAAAAATAAATTTTTAAAAATAAAACAAAAATTATTGGTTCCTTTTTTTTAATTGTGGGGTGGGTGGGCGCAAATTTATTTTAGCCTAGGGGCGCAATATTTGTAGTTACGCCACTAAACCGTAGCTCCCTACCCAAAATTTTTGGTAAGGGAATCTTTATTTCACCGGAGCTACTTATTTTCAAAAAAAATTTTTTTTGCATATTTTGAGCCTGGACGCTCCTACCGAACATTTTTGGGCAGGTAATATTTTTTTACCGGCACTACCTATTTTGAAAAAAAAAAAATTGTTTTTGTATGTTTTGAGCCGGGAAGACTCTAACAGTAGCTCCCTACCCAAAATTTTTGGTCACGTAATCTTCATTTCACTGTGGCTACCTATTTTGAGAAAAAAAATTAATTCTAAATAATTTGTAAACGAAAGATTTTTAAAAAATAATTTGAATTTACATTTTTCGGGCCAAATTATTTTATTTTTATGATTATTGAGTTGACCACTTTTTTGTGTACAAATTGAATTTTTCAAATTCACTCTCGCGAGACTCGAATTTGAAAATACATTTTTACCCTCTACCAAAAATTTAACACAACGCGCCTAATGAAGTACTTACTTCAAAAATATTTAAGGATTAATGACATATTTATAAAGTGAACTATTTTTTTTGTTCACTGAAATATTTTTCATTTGATTTCAATCGATTATTAGTATTTATTTTCCAAAAACTTTCATTGCAAGCACAATGTATATTATCTGTTCAAATGTTTCTTAATGATTAACATCTAACACTAACTAAAAAATTGACGAAAAAAATAATATTTTTTTCAGAATTTTTTTTTATTTTTTTCGAAATACGCTTGAATGTTTTTTCTTTGGCCAGAACTGAAATGCTAATTTTTGAAATTACATATTTCAAATTAGCACCTGTTTCAACTAAACAAGAAATACGAAAACTTTGCAAGCGATTTAAGTTAATAGAAAACAAAATAAATTAAAATATGGCTACTAAGCTCAAGGACATAAAAGCTGTAAAATGTTATGCTCAAAGTTTGAACAATGTTCAATGAAAAAATTGTCTTAAATAAAAGAAAAACAGACAAATTTTGATTTCTCGATGAAAGCCTTAAAATGACCATATAGAAAAGTTTGTTCTGTTCAACATGTTCACAATTTTTGATGTCATTTAAAACGACTCTGCAAAAAAAACTTCTTTTAAGAAAAAACATTTTTTTTCGAAATGAAATTTTGACAATTGTCAAATTTTGGAAAACTCTGCGTAAAGTAGATTTTAATGTCGCGTCTCAGAAATTAACAAGGAATGTCATTTGGAAGTAGATAATTTTTCGCCATATAATTTTATCCCTACGATAAAGGAAATTGTCAAATATTGTCTTTGAAAGTTATAAAAACAAGTGGTTCTATGCTAGCTTATTTTCCAGCGGTTCTAAGCTTTGTCTACCTAGATTATGTTAAACAGAAGGAGTTACGGTGTTACTAATGTCACGGTGAAAAAGACACAACGTCTAAAACGAGTACCATTTATCCGGTGCCAAATCGACGATTGAACTTCCTTATATACAACAATTTTTATGAAGAGAGAAATATAACATTTTGGTCAAATTTTCAAAATTTAAGACAATGCGCCTTTTTTTAAAATGTAGATACCATATTCAAAAACTAATCTTTGAATTTGTTTTTTTATTCTAGTCGTGCCGTTAGACACCGGGGCCTTCATCGCAGAACACAATACAAAGATTGTTTATCACAATAGAAAGTTTGTTTTTGAACGGTTGCTGCGGAGTTGGAAATTTTCAAACTTACACGTGCGTTAAATTTGCTATGTTTTTATTAATTAAAAAAAAAAAAAACAAATATTATTTCTGACTAGCAACTTTGTACACATTATAATATTCGAGTCAATAAGATTAGAAGCCTAAAAGTATAAAAGCATTCAGTTTTAAAAATTAAACTTATGTTAAAATCTAACATTTGGCGAATTCGAATTTATAGTAAGTATATATCTAATATTATTGATTCGTTAAATTTTATATAAAAATTTTCAAAATATTAATAAAAAATTAAACATTATGTTTATAAGTTCGGTTTATCAGTTTTTCAGTGCATAATGAAGAAAATTAAAAATTAATGAACAAGTAGTAATTTATTTCTGGCTAACGAGTAAATTTTCTGTTTCTTTCCTATTTATAAATTTTCGGTATTCTCGTGAAGAAATTCGCTCATAAAACTATTATTTAAATAATAGAAATTCATTTTTATTTTTTTTTTTATCATTTTATGAATTATATTATATTTTCTTTTTATTAACAATTTTCCACAGTAACAAGGGCATTCAAGAGTTCTGAAATGATAAGGAATATTGTATTGGGAATATGTTTAATAGTATTGTGTCAATTTTCATTATACGCTTTAGCAGCAACCGATGAAGAAATAGATGATTTCTATTATAAATTTTATGAAAAACAACAAAATTTATTTGAAAGCAACGAAGATATTTTAAAATATAAAAAAAATTTGGAGAGCAATGTTATTCATCTTGACAAAATAATAAATTTATTAAAAAATTCTGATTTTAAAAATTATGAAAAAACAATAACTAAATATTGTGTTGATTTTGATACAATTTATTTATGCAATTTAAAAGAACTTTTATCAGATAATTATAATGGACAATTTCAATCCGCAAAAGTGAAAATTCTTCAAGATAAATTTGTTAAATTTCAAAAACGAATATATAATGCTTATGCCACATTTGAAGCGGCTGAGCAGATAGAAAATAGTATTTTGAAAAATTCTCAAATACCTGAATTACTATTGTCAGCTGAGGTAAAAAATGATATACAATTAAAAATTAAAAAAGGCTTAATTGTAAATGGTAAAGATGTTCGTTATATTATAAAAAAATTAGAGGAATGTAAAATAACAAGCAACCAGTGGAATGCAGGAAGCTTAGTTAAATTACATTATGATTCACATAGGCTTACACAATTCGAAATAGATTATTTTACAAATGTGTTAACGACATCAGTATTGGATACACCGACAGTTGAATGCGATAATAATGTAGTTACAATAAAAGCCAATTACATTGATTATGGAAATTTAAAAAAATACTTAAATTCAAAAAATAAATTAACTTGTTTTAATATAAATAACATGGCATACGAATTATATGCATATAAGAAATTATATCATTATGGACCAAATGAAATGGATAAAGATGATAAAAATGGTGGAAATTATGGTGCTCTTGATTACCGTCTATTGCCGAGAATTTCTGTTATTTCGCCACATTGTTCATTTTTAACAAAAAACTACCGATATGATGGCGCCAGCCGAATGTGGCAAATAATATGCGGCAAGGTTGATGCAACCTTTGAGAATGGTGTTACTGTGACTTGCAATGGTAAGTTATAATTTTTTGTTTAAAATTTTTAATTCAAAGTTATTACCATATTGAAATTGTAATAAATGTCAGCGAAACTAAATTTTACATTCATTATGTTATAATATAATTAAATTAAAAAGCGATCAACAATTTCAATTTAATTATTATTATTTTTAATTTTTAGTTTATGATGATTACGCACTTGTTTCACACTTCGACAGAAATGAAGATTTACAAATTGGCAAACAAATTTGTGATCCAAGTTTGCCTAATAAAATTCGAGAAATGTGGCAAATTGTGTTACAATACAAATTAGATGCAAGCTCTAAATTATTAAATGCACCATCTTTTCAAATTAAAGAAAATAATCACTTCATTGATAGTATTGAAGAAAATTTGAATTTTCAACATGAAAGTAATTTTGATAATTTATTTAATGAATTAAAAACTTTAAATGAATTATATTATCAAAATGGTAATGAATTGAATTTCAAACCATTTTATGAACAACTTTTAAATCGAATGAAAAATTATCAAAAAACGAAAAATGATTTCGGTGTAATAAATGATTTGATAAAATCCACTGAAATTAAATATTTGAGTATGACTTTTGATAAAAATTTAATTATTAATTTACCAAAACGAATTAAAGATGTAATTTCAATTAATAAATTAGTCAAACAACAAATTAAAAAAGAAGTAATTTTAGCAAAAATTGATGACGCCAATGATGAATATTTATCAATATTATCACAAAAAATAAATGAAGGAGCAGATTATGTGAAAAATAATCTTGTGCCACTTATGGAAACCTATCATAATTCACTTAAAGTTCTAATTGGCACAGATTTAAAAAGGGAAATTTCTAATAAAATTGCAATTAGTGAAAAAGAATATGGAGAATTAATTAAAAAAAAAGTTTATGCAGTTATTTCAGTTGTATTAAATTTAATATCAGTGGGTATGTATTTATTATTTTTATAAATGTGTAAACTGAATTTTATACATAAAATTATAAATTTTAATAGACTGAGCACACGATGCTGTGTTTTCAACGATGTGACATTTATATAATATAGCCGTCAACCCGTACTCAAATACAGACTCCGAATGATTTATTTTTCTAAGTGGAATTTTTGTTGTCAGGTTGATAAACATATATAGGAGCTAGTTATTTAAAAAAAAATCTAAGAAGAATTAAGATTTATCATTTCTACTTATTCAACACTTAAATTATATGAAATCGAATGATATCCTTCCCTTAAACAGGTTTCCAAATCAAGATTTGTGTTTTTAATCCTTTTCTCTTTTTATGAACCAAATTTGAATGAAACCACCCTTTCTGGGTAGGGTGCCATTCAAATTTTAAAAAAGCCTATTTAAACCAAATTTGCATGAAATCCGACAAACTTTTGAACTCCTCCCCTAGGGTAGGAGGTCAATAAATTTTTTGTTACAAAATTCGTGTGTAATCATTTCCTCTTTAATGTACCAAATTTGAATGAAATCGGACGAACTTTTAAAGTCCGCCCCCAGAGGTTTTTGTTACGAAATATATATGTTTAATCGTTTCCTCTTTTTTCGTGCCAAATTTGAATGAAATCGGACGAACTTTTAAAATCCGCCCTCCCAGGGGTGGTTGCTGGGAGGAGGTCTATCGATTTTTTGTTACGAAATTTGTGTGTAATCATTTCCTATTTTTACGTACCAAATTTGAATGAAACCGGACGAATTTTTCAAGTCCGCCCCCAGGATAGGTCCCTGGGTAGGAGGCCAATCAAATTTTAAAAAAAGTCTATAACGACCCCCGACCTGAAACAATGACAAGTTTGAAAACGATCGGTTGAGCGATTTAGGACTTATTCGGAACAGACAAAAAGACATTTTCTGTTTTATATATTAGATAGATATGTCATGGTGTAGTGGTATTGTCATTATCATACACTATGTTCGATCGTGGGTTCGATTCCCACCTCGGGCTTAAATTTGTGTGAATTTTTCAATTGTCCACTTGATCTAAGTGTTTGTCTTGTTTTAAAAAGAAATTTTCAACAGAAATTTAGAAAAAAAAAAAAAAAAAATTGTCTTAGACTTCTAATAATTTGCACTTACTTTTATTTTAATTTATAATTTCTAATTTATTTATCTTTTCAGTGTTATCTGCATTTTTTGGACCATTGGGACAACTTGCTGGAGCCGGTTTAAGTATTGCCGGTACTGCTTTGATGGGCTTATCTGATAATTTGCCAAAATCACTTGACTACAAGGACCAATTGGCTCTTTTCAATAAGAATGAAAAATTTGAGGTGGGAGAACAGTTAAAAATTTTAAGTAAAGTAAGTACTGGCGTGGGAGAAGTATCGAAAATATTTAAAAATGCTAAGGGCCATTTTGATAAACAAGACATAAGGGAAGCGAAAAAAGAAATAGCAAAATTAAATTTACTTGATAAAAACACATTGAATAGTGAACAACGAAATGCTTTGTTTAAATCAAGCTTTCTTCATGGTGCAAGTGAATACGCTTCAAAGATATCTGACGTAGTTGGAGTTTTTGAGGATTTAAGTAATGTTGAAAAAATTAATGATGCAACAGAAGCAAAATTAGCTGAACTACATCAGCTTCATCAATTGCAAAACTCAATCGAAACTCACTTCTTACCTTACGTTGAGAATTTGTCAGCAAAATTTAAAAATGAAATTGATAAAGCCTCTCATGATAGTAAAATAGGTTTATCATTAAGAAATTTAAATATCAAAGATAAATTAAATGAATTGAAAACCAAAGTTGGAACTTTAGCTAAGGTTTTTAAAAGCGGAAATAAAATACAAGAGGTATTGGATAAACTGGAAAGATCTCTCGATATAGTATTTCAAATATTCAGCCAAATTCAAGAATATGAAGAGAAAAAATCGTTTGCAAAAATGCTACATTCTTCATTGGCAGCTCCACAAACCAATAATCCTCTGTTAAATAAATTAACATCAATGACCAGAACTGATGTTGTACTTAGTGGCTATAAAAATATTTTAAACACTCTGAAAATGACAACATTTCCTTTCATGTCAACATTTTTATACGATTCTAATTATTTTAAAAATATTAAAATCAATTCGGTCAATTATTTCGATGAAATATATGAATCAGTCATCACTCAACTAACACAGATTTCTGAAACAATTCAAGAAAGTGATACTTCACTTGATCATGAGGGTAAAACAACAGATAACACATTTAATTTCCGTGGAGACGAAGAAAGTGAACCATTTTACGTTTGGGAAGGAGAAAAATTTGCTAATTCTCTCAGAAATCTTTTGCAAGGTAAAGAAATTATATTAGATTGTGAAATAGATTGCAATGGAGACAACGCTGTTAAATTTACGGTCTTTGATTTAATGATAAGATCTAAAGATAGAAAACTTGATAGAAGTTTGAATAGTGAATTATCTGGTTTTATTGTTAAAATGGTCCATATGGGTAATTCGTATTATAAATGTGGTAATGATGTGTTCTTAATTCCCAGTACTATATTGAAAACAGAAAGAAACCATGGTTCGAAACGAAAGTACACTGAAAATCATAAAACACATAATAGAGATACACTTAAAAAGGCTCCTCCCATGATAAGTCCGTATGCTACATGGAAATTCCAACTATTGCAAACTGGAAAATTCAAATTAGAGAATCTAAAAATTTTTCTCGATGATGTAAAGAATCTTCGATTAGAGGCAACAGGTATAGGTTCTAAACTGTCAAGTTCTGAAACATGTCCAAATAACTTAAGAGATTTTTATGGTATAGAGTCAATTAAGCAAAAATGTTAAAAATAAAAGAATTAACTAAAAAACCTTTTCCAATTTTGCAGCCAAATATTTTTTTTTATTCACATTCGTTCGTATGTGTGTACAGTTCTTCCTACCCAGTATGTCTCACTGGTATGCCGTTAAAAATTTGAGATGTTCCAAGAAATAATTGTAGATCTTTTAAAATTTTGTAACTAATTATCTACTAAATCGGATAATTTTTTTTTTTTGCTACTCATTTTCATATATTAATTGCAATTTAAAAAGTTTTTATATTCAGTTAAGTAAAAAATAAAGTATAAAGTTAAGTATATACAAAGTAAAGTAAAATTTTAAAAATTTAAGTAAACTTTGCAGAAAATTAAAGAAATTATAATAATTATATATCAGTTGGGCGATATTTTTACAAAACGATGCTGTACTCTCAAAAATATTGAGAAGCACTGCACTACATTATAAAGTTTCCATTGTTTTCAGCATACATGTTTTTAAAATTCATTTATGTAAATTATTTAATAAATTAAAAATAAAAAAAAATTTAATGAAAAAATATTAAGGTTCTTGGTTTTTGAAATTTTTTCCTATTTTCTATAGCTTGTCCTATTTTAAATATTTTCTTTAGGAGGACTAGCGATGAAGGTTGTGTGTAAATGAACAGCAGAAAATTTTCGGCAGGCCATAATAGGTTTAATTTATCCTTTTTAATTGCTATACAAAATTAATATTGTATAAGTAATGAACCTATATAAAAAAAAATTATTATTTATTAGGGCATTCAAAAGTTTGTTTCGATCACGATCGTGCACTCATCAGTGACTGCTGAATGGACGATCTAGCCAGACAAACTTCACACAAATTTTTTTTTCATTTTTGGAGTTTCCATTTATTTGTTCGTTCAGAATATACAAAAAAGTTTAAAGTAATAAAATAACTAGCAGCGGAAAGAAAAGAAACAATTTCATTTAATTATATTTTATGTTTCTCTTTGAATATTTGTTAAATATTTTCCGAAACTTATTCTTACATACATATATTCCGTATATAGTACAATCTTTTATCTTCCCAAATTTTACGATTTTTTAAACTTTATAGTTAATTTTTGAAAAAACTCGTGGTAAATAGTTTACGGAAGGAAAATAATTTTAAATCCGTTTCGACTGCTCTTATTGTTCTAAAATGGATTTTTTTTATTATCGATAGATAATCCTCTTAGGAAGATTTTAATAAAGTTTTTAAGCCTCTAAAGAATTTAATATTAATTAATTACATATTTATTATTTAAGATATCATTCACTAGAAATTATTGAGTTAGGTTGTCGAAATTTTCATGAGTTTTTAATGATAAAATAATTAATATTGCCATTGCAAAGCCGAATAAAGATTATTCAAAATCTGGCATATATTTCACCGAATTTAAGAATTTTATTGAAGAAAGATGTACCGCGGAAAATGGTCACGATATAAAAGTATTAAAAATTAATTTCATTAACGAATGGTGTTAATTTGATCGGAGAGAAGGGAAAATATTCATATTTTTGCTATAATAAATATTATGATATTTTAAATTTAGTATTGAATTTTTTTTTTTAAATAGCATGAAAAAAAATTTTTGCTTTTATAAATTTTAAATATTTTAGATTTTTCACCATAAAATTGTTCACGACGGGTTCAAAAATTTCATTCATATAATTTAAATATACCACACCCAAAGGCCAAAGTAAATTTTTTCAGAAGAAGAAATATAATGTAATAATATTTTTATTTTAAAGGTTAGTTTTAATAAATTTTCAATTTAATGTATAAACTTAATTTTTATATTGATTTGAAATTTGAATAATATTCATTGTATGTAATAACTTCGCTACACTTCAGGTTAGCAACCATGAATTTCTTGGTTTGAAAATAGGTTGGCGAATGGGGTGACACACTTAATAAAAGATGGTTTGGATTGAATTTAAAAAAAAAAAATTGTTTGTAAAATAAAATTTTGATTTTTATAATTTAAAAAAAAAATTAGTTTTTTTAATTTGAAGAAAAACTTGAAAATAAAAATAATATTCAATTTTTTTTTTTAATTTTTCGAATTTTTATTTTTTTTGACAACCGATAATTTATTTATTTATTTTTTTATATTGAAGCATTTTAAAGCATGATTTTTTCTGTAAATTTTCTGCAAATTGACAGGTTATACCTTTTTTTTTTTAATTGCAATAAAACTATGTAGTGAAATTTCTTTGTTTGTGTCGAACCTACTTTCAAACCATGAAAAACAAAAAATAATAAAAATTTATATGGCAAACCAAGTACCAAACACAGAACGAACCTATTTTTTTCTGCAAAACACGGAATTCAATGTTTGTAACCTGAAGTGTACCGAAGCTATAAGGAAATCTGAAAAACACTCGTATAGTTTTTAATGTTTAGATCATTTCTATAATTTTATTTTTTTCGTAGTTGATCAATAATAAATGATGTTTTATTAGGCATCCGTAACAACATATGACTTTTCTCATTGATACAAAAAGGACAACACAAATATGTTTCTTTTTATATCTTACTCTTCATATTTTTACATGTAAAATATTCTCTGAATATTAAGTAATCTAACTACATATGTTAAGATAACTATTCCTTAATTTTTTTCCTTTCTAGAAATAACTATATCCCGTATCAGGTTTTTTTTGCGCTCAAAATTAATTTTCAATAGGAATTTTGAACAGCTCAATTTAAAAAAAATTAATTTCAACCGTGACAAACAGAGCGGGCATAATTAATTTTCAATATAAATTTTCGCCTCGACTCAATTTAAAAAACAAAAGAAAACCGCAACAAACAGGACAGTCGAAATTCCAAATTGAAAACGAGGGAGACGCTCGGAGAAAAAACTTTTTGTTGCAAGGACAAAAGTCATTTTTAAAAGAATTTTGACCGCGAATATAAATTTTATCGCGACAAAAATTTAGAACCCCGATTTTTAAGAACAAAACCATAAAGTAAGTATAATAGAGGAATCAGTCCCATACAAAAATTTTTTTATAAAAATGTGAAACAAAAAATCTATATCACAACGCCATGAGCTTTTTTTTTTTTTGAGAATTCGACTCTCATAAAAGCTTTGTGAGAGTGGAATTCTCAAAAAGAAAAAAAAAAGATCAAGGTATTCCAGAGTTCCTGATTGTATCATTGAAGATAATTTATTAAATGATCTTATCTCTATTTTGTCTTTATGCGGAGAATTTATGTACAATTTAAAGAAAAAATAAAGAAAAACAAAAATTAAAAAATCTTTATCTTTAATTTGTCTTTACGCGGAGAATTTATGGAGAATTTAAAAGAAGAAATAAAGAAAAAGAAAAAAATGTACATAAAAATTCTACAGATCAAAAGAAAACGATAAACTATTCGTTAATTTATCGTAAGGGACGAAGAAAAGATTATCAATTCAGAGATTATAAATGAGAAATAAGTACTCATTTTTCAACATAACGAAAAAATAATGTGTATAAAAAATTGTGCGTGTCTTCGGTAAGTTGTATTTACATTCGCAAATTTAGCTCGGTAAATGGTCCATTAGATGGGGGGCAGACAGTTGCCCAAAAGACATTTGCCAATCTGACATTTGCCCACGGACATTTGACAATCTGACATTTGACAATCTGACATTTGACAATCTGACATTTGACAATCTGACATTTGACAATCTGACATTTGACAATCTGACATTTGACAATCTGACATTTGACAATCTGACATTTGACAATATGACATTTGACAATCTGACATTTGACAATCTGACATTTGACAATCTGACATTTGACAATCTGACATTTGACAATATGACATTTGACAATCTGACATTTGACAATCTGACATTTGACATTCTGACATTTGACAATCTGACATTTGACAATGTGACATTTGACAATCTTACATTTGACAATATGACATTTGACAATATGACATTTGACAATCTGACATTTGACAATCTTACATTTGACAATCTGACATTTGACAATCTTACATTTGACAATCTGACATTTGCCAACGGACATTTGCCACAGGACATTTGCCCATGAAAATCGGACATTTGACAATCCGACATTTGCCAACGGACATTTGCCAATTCTACATTTGCCAACGTACATTTGCCAATTCTACATTTGCCAACGGACATTTGACAATCCTACATTTGCCAACGGACATTTGCCAATCGGACATTTGCCAACGGACATTTGACAATATGACATTTGACAACGGACATTTGACAATGTGACATTTGACAATCTGACATTTGACAATTCGACATTTGACCAGTTTTTTCGTTTTACAAAACTTACTTTTTTATGAAAAAATTTATTTTTTTTTTTGAAAAAATTTAGTAAGTTTTCGTTAGAATATTGCAGAAAAATCCTAGAATGTTGGAAATAAACCCCAGAACACGCAATTCGCAGTGTATTTATTCACTGTGATTTATAAATATACTAGCTACGACTCTGACTGTTTTACTTTTGCAAGTGGAATTTTTGTTATCAGGTTTATAGAGAATTTTAAAAGCCAGTTATTTTATAAATTTGGAGAAAACTATCTACGGGGAATTAAGATTTATCATTTTTACTTATTCATCGAATGAACATTTTTCCAAACCAAACCAGATTTGTGTTTTTGATCATTTCCTCTTTTTATGCACAAAACTTGAATGAAATCGGACTCCAATCAGGTTTTAAAATAGCCTGTAATAACCCACGACCCGAGGTAAAGACATGGTGTAATTTTGATCGATTGAGCGGTAACATATAAGCAGACAGACAAACATACTTTAAGTTTTATATATATAAAAGAAGAAAGAAGATATTTATAGTAAAAAAAATATGTAATTGCGGCGCGCGCCGTAAAATCCACTGGCCGACCACCAGTTCGCCCGCCCGCCACCCCGCACCACCCTATTTGGATAAGGGGTAAACCCCCTACGCCCTACATAAAAATGGGGCTAATCGGGCCGGTAAATGTACTGTAATATTAACATTTACCAAAAGTAAACTCACATTCCCTGGAATTCGTACATTCACCGTAACATACATAAAACCATAAAGTTGGTAGTCTTTATAGGCGCAGTGAAATAAGGCCGCGGGAAATAAGGCCGCGATAGGTTTTTTGTTGCGGTCTTATTTCATTTTGAAAAATGAAATAAGGCCGCGAAAAAATCCTCCGAATAATTGTTTTTTTTGTCGCGGTCTTATTTCATTTTTCAAAACGAAATAAGGCCGCAAGGAATTTTTTGCGGTCTTATTTCATTTTTCAAAATGAAATAAGACCGCGAGGATTTTTTCGCTGCCTTATTTCATTTTGAAAAACGAAATAAGGCCGCGAAAAAATCTTCGCGGCCTTATTTCATTTTGCAAAATGAAATAAGACTGCAACAAAAAAACGTCGCACCTTATTTCCCGCGGCCTTATTTCCATCCCCCGTCTTTATAATATTTTACGAGATGAATTAATCTAAAAATGTAGGTAAATCATTGAAAATGCAGAATTACAAATTTTTTTAAAGGTTTGTCCATGTCGCTTTAATAGTTTGTCCATGTCGTTGGAGGGAAAAGATCGATTATTTTATATGTGTATTTTCAAAATACATATATATATATTTCTTAAACTCTTTCCCGGATAGCATTCTCAAATTTTCAGGAACAAATCGGAAATGTCATCAGGTTTCAAAAATGACAGGGCCACCAGCATTCGGATTGCTTTCTGAAATTCCATATCGTTAATAAACGTAATTTGGAGTCCTTCTTTTCTAACTTTGCCAAAAAAAATTTTTGCTAGATGAAATAATTTAAAAAAGACCCAAATTTTGAAATGATGAGCGCACTGGCAGAACATATATAATATAATATGTGTATGTATATATAATATAATATATAATGTATAATAAATATAATATATGCAATTCGGAGTCCTTCTTTTTTAACTTTGCCATATATATTTTTTGCTAGATGAAGGTAGATGAAGGTAGCGTCCATGTTCCATATGCCTTTCATTGCTGTATGGTCAAAATCGCATATTATATCTTTGAAGGGCGATCATAGGAAAATAAGTCAATTTTTTACAAAAACCAAATATATACATTATTTAATAATGTATATATTTGGTTTTTGTAAAAAATTGACTTATTTTCCTATGATCGCCCTTCAAAGAAATAATGTATGTATTTCGTTTTTGTAAAAAATTGACTTATACTCCTTTGATCGCCCTTGAAAGATATATGGGCTTAAGACTTGTCCTCTTTTTTCGGCTTTTTCACTTCTTCGGGTATTTCTTGCGGCTCCTTTTGTGTTATAACTATTCTATAATTTCTCCTTATAAGAGTCAAACAACTTTCCTTTTCTGGCAGAATTAGAGCCAAATTATCTATTTCTTCTTGGCTTTTTCCTTCTTTGGAAAGAATGCTCTGATAAATTTTACTGGTGCTCCCTCTTATTGAGCTAGAAGCTGCTTCTTTCATTTTATTTGCTGCCAATCTTTTCTTGGATTTGGTCAAATCCGGAGCATGGTTATGTTCATTTCTCACTTCTATAACGACGTCATATTTTTCCTTGAATAACGCAAGACATCTTAAGGACTTCCTTTTTGTACATCTTCATTGGCTTCTGGTTAGCAGCCGCGTAAAAGTTATTCATTATGTTATTTAAGATTTACCATAATTAAGAATTATCATTTTAAGATAAATTTTATTCGAATTAAGAAAATAAGTTAAATATATTGTATTAAAACAATTTTTAAAATATCTTATATTTTTTAATAAAATCAAAAAGTTTTCTAAATTAACAACACTAAACTTATATATTAACTAAATTTAACCAACAACGCCGAACATTTAAATATTAGAATTAAAGGATTTGACTCTTTAAAATATTGGAAATAGCCATATATTTATTTTTCTTTTTACGGGTTGTTTTGGATTTAGCAAATCATTTTCCGCTTTTTTTATGAGTCCTCTTGGAGTCCTCTTGGAGCTCATCCATTAACATTAGCAGATAAAAAGGGAGCACTGAATTATGACCGCATGAATTATGACCGCACTGAATTATGACCGCAACAAAATGTCTGTTGACTGCGCGGTCAAATTTCATTTTTTTTATAAATTGAGGCGCGGACAAAATGTCTGTTGACCGCGCGGTCAAATTTCATTTTTGTTATAAATTGAGGCGCGGTCAAAATTCATTTTGAAAATGAATTTTGCCCGCACATTTTCCCGCGGTCAAAATTCATTTTTTTTATAAATTGAGTCGTGGCCAAAATTCATTTTGAAAATGAATTTTGTCCGCACATTTTGCCGCGGTCAAAATTCATTTTTTTTAATTGAGTTGCTGCCGGGAACGTGAGTATTATGCAGAAAAGTTATGGAGAAGATACTATTCATTTTAAATTACTTCATACCGCGTCCCATTCGTTCGCGCGAAGCCCGTCAAGAAAAAAAATAATAAAAAAATGTGTCCTAGGCGGTTCGGGGCGATTTTAGCAGAGGCGGTTTTAACGGTGTCGGGGCCCCTGGCGCTGAAAAAAAAATTGGGCCTCTACTCTCTAAATTAAAATAAAATAAAACAATATTAATTAAAATTTAATGAAAAACCTCAAACAAAATCAATTTCATTTAAATATTATTTCTATAAACTAAATTATCAAACATGGTTAGTAAAGCTCATACATGGTTAGTAAAGCGCGTTGGACTATGTTGCTTTTTATATGCGCTTGCAGACCCTAATATTTACGCGATATTTGCAGCATTGTCGGATTGACCTCTACATTTATCAATTGGTATATTACACCAAAATCGGTAACATGATTTGAGACTATAAGATTTTCGTTTTATATTTTGATGAACGTCGAACGCAGTCGAATAATAGGTTTAAAGTTTATTAGTCGTACTGTATTATTCTTTTTTTTAATATTCTTCATTCAGTATATTTTATAGTACGGTATTTCCGTATAGTTATGCTACATTTTTTCATTATTAAAAATACATGCCGCCAAATTTTATAATTTTAACAAAATATACAAAGCATTTTACAATCAAAAAACTTTTTTGAAATTTTGGATCGATTTTCAAAAATAATTTAGCAAATTTTTTGTATTAAAAAATTTGTGATTTTTACTATCAAATGCCATCAATACTTAAATTTTTCAGATTTTAGTAGATACTGTGTTTTCCACTATGACTGCAGTATAGGAAACATTTTGTAAAATTCACGTTTTCATGGCATTCTGAATAGAATAGAAGCTACAATTTTCTATCGCGAGCGCCGTGTGCGACGCCTTTTTAAAAGTTTCGTAAAACTGTCACCTCTAGAAAAATCAAAGAATTGGGTTGATTTCATTTGCCGTTTCAAAAATATAAGATGAAAAGTTCAAATGCGTGAAAAAGTTATAAATGCAATTTACTCCGAAGTTTTTGGAGATTTTTGGATTTTTTTTTTTAAAACATAAGTAATTTTATTAAATTATAATTCTAGAATGTACCGTTAAGCCCGGGTGTCGTTAAAACAGAATTTAGCAACAGAACAGAATCAGCGACAGAAAAATTTATTTTGCTACTGAAATTCTGGTCAGAATCTCATGAGATTGCTGCCTTTAAAACAGAAACAGAACGATTTACTTGTCATTACGATTTTAAAAATTATTTTATTATTATTATTTAATTGTTTTCCCCATTTCCCGACAAAATAAAACTAGAAAAAACGTAAGTAAACAAATACAAAAAAAAATTAAATTAAATTCAATTGACATTCTGGCAACAGAAACAGAAAATAACCTCGTTTGAGGTTATTCAAATTCTGTGGACAGAATGAATTTTTCTGTCGCTAAATTCTGTTGTAGAATAAATTCTGTTCAAATGTATGGGATTCTGTTTCTGTTGCTAAATTCTGTTTTAACGACATCCCGGCTTTACCGAGAAAATTGAAAAAAACCGTTTTTTCAAAAACATTTCAGTTACGTTTTTCAATGACATATATAACCTGAGTCCCCATGGCCGATAGTACCTCTTGGTGATAACGTCATCGCGAAAGGACAGCCCCCTACTGCGTCCCATTCGCTTCTTTAAAAAAGAAAATTGGCCGTACAAATGTATGAAAAAGTTGTTTTTATTTTCAATACTTGTTAAGCAATATTTTTGATGAAACTATTTCTGCATAATACAGCCGCAAATTTTGTCGCGGTCAAAATTCATTTTTTTTCTAAATAGAGTCGCGGCAATGAATTTTGTCCTCACATTTTGCCGTGGTCAAAATTAATTTTTTTTTTTCTAAATTGAGGCGCGGTCAAATTGTCAATTCATTTTGAAAATTAATTTTGACAGCCAGTCGCGGTCATAATTCATGAGGTCAGAATTCATGGAGTAGAAAGAAAAATTAATACACAATTTAAAAGAGCCTAATACCGTTTCTGCACTTGTCTGCAAAGGTTTATTCCTAAGGCCACCTTAACGAAACCCGTACACACTCTATTTTTTGACACTTAAAAAAAAAGATGTGTAAACAAACTCTTTCCATCTTGTTTATTTTCAAATTTATAGAAAAAAGGCAGAAAAAAGCAAGGAAAAAGCATAAAAGTTGGCAAACTGACATTTTTTGTCTGCAAACTAACTTTTTTGTCTGCAAGTGGCCTTTTACGCAAAGGTTAGTTATTTTTTTTTTTCTTTTTTTTGTATGAGTAAGGCCTGTTCACAGGTCAGTATACAGGTCAGTTCCGCTCTAAGGTCAGTTTTAAGGTCCAAGTTCAGATAATATTGAAATGTTGAGCGTTATTAATCAAATTTAGTAATTTAGTCCTAAGCTAATTTCAGTGTTTAATTTCATTGAAAAATGTAAGATATTTTAAAAATAGCTTATTGTTTATAAATTATTTTCTTAATTCGAATAATATTTGTTTTAAGATGATAATTCTTAAATATGGTAACATAATGAATAACTTTTACGCGGCTGCTAACCAGAACGCCAATGCCTTTTATTTTTGTTTGAAGCTACAGTAGACTTGAGCCAATTTAAATTTACTTAATAATTGGCTCAACATACTGTACATTCAAACGAAAATAAAGGGCTTTGCGTTCTGGTTAGCAGCCGCGTAAAGTTACTCATTATGTCGTTTAAGATTTACCATCTTAAAATAAATATTACTCAAATTAAGAATTTAATTTAAAACTAAATCAAAAATTTGTGTAAATTTGCAACACTAAACTTATAAATTTACTAAATTTCAACAACAACGCCGAATATTCCTAAATTTAAAGGATTTGACTCTTTAAAATCGTTGCGAAATGATATTTATTTTTTAAAAACCTTTAAAAAAATTTGTAATTCTGCATTTTCAATAATTTACCTACATTTTTAGATTAATTCATCTAGTAAAATCTTATTAAGAGTGCTAACTTTATGGTTTTATATACACACATTTTACATATTTTTTTTACTATAAATATCTTCTATCTTCTTTTATATATATAAAACTTTAAGTATGTTTGTCTGTCTGCTTATATGTTACCGCTCAATCGATCAAAATTACACCATGTCTTTACCTCGGGTCGTGGGTTATTACAGGCTATTTTAAAACCTGATTGGAGTCCGATTTCATTCAAGTTTTGTACATAAAAAGAGGAAATGATCAAAAACACAAATCTGGTTTGGTTTGGAAACCTGTTCATTCGATGAATAAGTAAAAATGATAAATCTTAATTCCCCGAAGATAGTTTTCTCCAAATTTATAAAATAACTGGCTTTTAAAATTCTCTATAAACCTGATAACAAAAATTCCACTTGCAAAAATAAAACAGTCAGAGTCGTAGCTAGTATATTTATAAATCACAGTGAATAAATACACTGCGAATTGCGTGTTCTGGGGTTTATTTCTTTGTTTTATACTCTCTTTTAAAAATCTGTTTATAAATTCACAATTTTTTCTCTATATTTTAACATTATTTTATCTTTATCTTTGAGAGAAAAGAAAAAATAAGCTTTAAATTATCTTTTCCTTTTCCGATCTTTTTCTTTGAAGATAAAAAATGGAACTCTGGTTGTGATATAGATTTTTTGTTTCACATTTTTATCACCTTTTTTTTGTATGGGACTAATTCCTCTATCCTCTTTGACAAAACTCAATTAATAAATTGAAAACAAATTATAAAAATATAAAAATTAATTAATTTTTTAGTTGGAAATACCATAAAAAAGATAAAAAATGTTTTTCTTGTGTACGGAACACTTTGACACTGTTATATCTTGTTCGCACTTCAATATTTTTCCGGATATTACGATTTTTCCGGAAACTTTGTTAATATTATCATACAAAAATTTGTTCCGGATATTTTAATTTCCAGTTATTTTTTCCACTTAGCTAGTTCCTTTTAGCTACTTTTTGCTAGTTTTGGTACTGTTGGCACCATTTATTTTGTGTCAAAATGTCAAAAAAATGAAAACCAACAAAAAAAGTGAAATTTAATTTTAAAATTTTAATTTTTTTTTAAAGTAACAGAAAGTTGTTTGCTTTTTTTATTTATGTTCCACTTCTCAAGTGCGAACGGTAGTTTCAGAAAGTGAAATTTCCACTTATTTATCCGGATAAATGTTGAAGTGCGAACAAGGTATTAGGCAAGGAAACAATATAAATAAGCCAACAATTTTTATATTAATTTTTTTTATCGGTTTTTTCTGCTTTATTTAACAAAACAATGATCAATCATTAATTATGTATGCATATCCATATTTAAAACAAACATAATATACAAAAAATAACTCATAGCGTGTAGTAAACATTTAAATAACCTTGGATTTTCTTTTAAAAACAATAAAAATAAATAAATTTACTATAATGTTACTTGAACAAATGTTTAAATTTCGATCTATATAAGCTTAAATGTTGGCATAATAATATAGATATACTCGTAGATTAAACGCAAATTTTCAAAATTTACTTTAGTACAATATAGGAATATTGTATCAAAAGCACCTTTCTTTTAATTTAAATTAAATTTAACTAGATGTATTTATTTTCAACGATTCCCGGACAGTTTCCCAAATGACATTTGACAATCTGACATTTGCATACGGACATTTATTTGCCAATCTGACATTTGGTTTAACAAAACTTATACTCAGTTAAAAAAAACCTCTTTTTTTTGAAAAAATTTACCTGTAAAGTTGGAAATAAATTTGTTTATTTAGAAAAGGTGTGAAAAGGAACGGGGGACTCAAATATCGGATTGTCAAATGTCCGTGGGCAAATGTCAGATTGTCAAATGTCATTTGGTCAACTGTCTGTCCCCCACTTTCAACTGCTCCATACTAATAATTTATAATTGGAGAAACGGTACTTTGTTCCCAACTTTATTTTACGGTGTTGTTTAAATTACCAAATAGAATATTAAAATAGACAAAACTTGAGGCATTTTGTGGAAAAAATGAGAAAGCTGTCTTTGATACTAATATCTAGAGTGGATATAAATCCCTAAATGTCTAGAGACTAGGCATTTTGCTCTTTTTGATGTTTTTGGCTTAGCGAGGCTTTTTTGGAAATTTCAGCCTAGCGAGCCTAAAATGACCATTTTTCGGTAGTTTTTTCGAATTTTTTTCGAAATTTGTTCGTTTCAATAATCCTGGATTCAAGGCTGTTGTCGATATAAATAATGCTTTGAATTATCGATCACAAACAACGTAAGAATTTGTTTTGAATCTTTCCCCTAGCGAGCTGGCTGCTTACAAGTATTGTCCCACACAAAAATGTTTTGACAGATAAACGTAGATCTTTTTCGTTCGAAAATCTAAAACGGCACTGTATTGTACTTTGCAATCGTGAAAAATAATAATATTGGTTTCGAAATCTTTTAAAAGTGTGTTTTTTTTTTATATTTTTGCGCGACTTTTCAGATAATTTTTTTGGAATTTTAGAGACTTTTACAGGACTATTTTCGCAATTTTTCAGAACTTTTTAGGCGCCTGAAATCGTTTTTATGCGAGACTTTTTTATCTGCTTTAATCTGCTAAACTGTGGCTCTCATTCTTCTTCACTGCGGCTCTAGCCACGTTCGAACAAATATTGTGAAAAATTGATTTTGAAAAATACGATTTAAAAAAAACGTTTTCTTATGTAATGTATTAGTTGTCATATAATTTTTCTTTATAAATTAACATGCATGCGAATTTTTTTAAGTAAATTATGAAAGAAAATAAAGATAAATGAAAATGACAATTTACATATCGTCGGTCGCGTTTGTCTTAATATTGTAGAAAAATTAGACAGTTTACATATCGTCGGTCGCGTTTGTCTTAATATTGTAGAAAAATTATAAAAAACTAAAATTTTAATATGTTCAAAGTTAGAAGTCGAAAGCTTATAAATTATCCGCAAGACTATTTCTATTTTTCCGAAAGTACCGAAACGTACTAAAATAAAAGAAAAAAAATTCAAAAAAAATTTTCTCAAAAGTATGTTTTGCAGTTTCGTGATTTTTGCATGAGACCGACGATATTTAAAACAATTTCTAATTGCGGCTCTAGACAATTCTGATTTTTGTAATTTCGCTCCTGTCGGGGTAAAGTCTGGCCACTTCTGATATATAATATTAACATTTTTGGAACGTAGTTCCTTAACGCTGACTAATGAAAACAGAGGTGCAAATTAATAGAAATCGTCACGTGACGTCACCATCACGTAACGAAATTGAAAATTTATTTGTATGTGTTGGAAGTGAGGTTGGAAGTGTGGACGGAAGTGAGGGCGCAAGTGAGGGCGGAAGTGAAGGCGGAATTGAGGGCGGAAGTGAGGACGGTAGTGAGGGCGGAAACGAGGGCCGAAGTGAGGACGGAAGTGAGGGCGGTAGTGAGTATTGGATTAATTGGAAATAAAAGCTCTATTTGAATTGATTGAAAATGAGAATTACTTATATATACGCAAAGGAACTACGTTCCTATCGGGTGACCTATGACAGCTCTTGTGCTTTTTTTTTTTGAAGTTAATACTTTTTTAGGCGCGTTGTAGAGGGTAAAAATCTATTTTCAAATTCGAGTCTCTAGGGTTGCCAAATGAGTTAAGTAAAAAAAGACTACATTTATAAAAAAAAATCTGAGAAAAAGAGTACATTCGGGTGAAAAAAAAGAGATCAGAAAGAGACCAAGAAATATAATTTAGTATTTTTTTTTTTTTTATACATTAATATAAAATACTTCAGTGATGCACATAGAAAATGAATTCATTTCACCTGTACAAAGCTTAATTCAAAAAGTTTTCAAAAAGTTTCAAACTTTAATTATTTATTGCAAAATTTTATAGAAATTATACATTATATTACTAGTACATACATTTAACAAAATTAAATTTATTAAACAAAAATTATTTCAATAAAATTTCTCTGAGTTAGTAACGTTACATAACTAATAACCCAATTCATTTTAACTTGTTTACTTGTACAAAACTAAATTTCAAAAATTTTGACCTTTAATTATTTATTGCGAAATTTCATAGAAATTATATATTAAATTATAAATACAATAAAACCTATAGACAAGACATATTAAAAAAATCAATTTACTAAAAAAATTATTGAACGAAATCATATTTGCCTGAGAAACTGTATTTAAGAATTTTTTGTCATTTTTTATTAGGCAGTAAAAATCTTCAAGTTATATACTACTGTCATTATTCGTTTTACAGTTTCAGGAGTAAGTCTATTTCTCTCTTTGGTCCACTATGCTTCTATCATAGAAAATATTCGCTCAACGTTTGCTTTTTGCCCAGGGATCGCAAAAAATATAAATACAGAACTAGAATATTGTTTGAAGAATTGAAGCGATTTTAACCTACATGGTTTCTGAAAAAAAAAACTTTAAATATGACAATTCGTCGAAAACATTTAAAATAACTTGAAAAAAATGGAAGTTTAAAAAAGAGACTAAAAGAGACCATTTGAAAAACAAAAAAGAGAAAAATAGAGTGAAGCTAAAAAAGAGACCATGTTCTCTTTTAAAGAGACCATTTGGCAACCCTACGAGTCTCGAAAACGCGTGAGATTTTTTCTCAGAAAAATAAGAATAAGAATACTCAAAGTACGACTCGAATTTGAAAAAAGTACACAAAAAAGTAAGTGGTTTATTAGAATTTTTTATTAGATTTTTATTAAATTCTTTTATGCCTTCATCGGGGTTCGGACCTGCGTCCTTAGCATTGCAATCCTCCAACAAGTAGAAAATATAAATTCGGTATATATATTTTCTGTGTGGTGTGTTGGTGATTTGCAATACTAAAACACAAGTTCGAATCCCGAAGAGAGCAAAAAATCTAGTACGAATAATTGAAATCTATATACAGTGAAACCTTGCCTAAGACGGAACCGCAACGCACCGGAAAATAGTTCCGTCTTAGGCAGTTTTCCGTCTTACACGGGTTGATTTGAAAGGAAAAATCAAAAATCAAAAAAAAAAGTTCCGTCTTATACAGGTTTCCGTATTATACAGTTTCCGTCTTAGACAGGTTTCACGCACGGTAAAAAAAATTGGGCGTTTTTTACTCTTTTTTCTACACCGAAAAAAGTGTAAACTCGTTTTACACATTTTTGTGTTGTTTTTAATTTATATTTATAACGTTTTTTTCTTTTTTTAGTAATTAATAATTTTCATTTAGATTAAAAATAATTTTACCAAAATAAGGGAAATAATTACAACATTATTAATATATTTTACTAATTTTTTTATCTAATTTAAAACTGAAAAAGCGTAAAACACATTTTACACATTTCATTTTCCTGTTCTAATCTATTTTTGGTAACTCTTAATAAATAATTGCACAATTTTGTACAAATTGAAGTAATAATTAACAACTATATTGTCAAATGTGCATTTTTTTCGTTTGCTTTTTACACTATTTTAAATTAACTTTAATTTTAATAATTTTAAAAAATTCCCACGTACCCGCCGGCTACACCTTGAATAGTAAAAAAGACCTTTTTTTTTTTACCGTGCGGTAATATGTATAATTGAAATTATTATTTTTATATTTATATCAAATTCTTTTGATAAAATGCAACTAAAAATTTTAGTTAATTCTCAAAACAAAAATTAAATTACCTGTCTCTAAAGAAAATTTTAAGAAAAAAAATTCCTAAATGTTTCGATTCGAACATTTCATATTTCCCCAATGATTTATATAAATGTATGATAAGGAATTTTATTGAGGGACATTATTTTTGAAGTTAATACTTCTTGTATGAGAATAAGAATACTCAAAATACGATCAAGACTTGAATTTGAAAAATGTACACACAAAAATGTGGTTATTTATTAGAATTTTTTTAATAGATTTTTATTAAATTGTATTATGCCTTCTTCGGGGTTCGAACCTGTGCCCTTATCATTGCAATCCTCCAACGGAGGTTCGAATCCCGAAGAGAGCAAAAATTCTAGTATGAATAATGAAATCTATATATGTATATAATTGAAACTATTACTTTTATATTTATACCAAATTCTTTTGATAAAATACAACCAAAATTTTTTTTCAAAATAGATAGCTCCGGTGAAATAAAGATTACCTGACCAAAAATTTTGGGTAGCGAGCTACGGGTAGGGGCTTCCCGGCTCAAAATATACACAAAACATTTTTTTTCAAAATAGGTAGCTCCGGTGAAATTAAGATTACCTGACTAAAAATTTTGGATAGGGAGCTACTGTTAGAGTCTTCCCGGCTCAAAATATGCAAAAAAAAATTCTTTCAAAATAGGTAGCTCCGGTGAAATAAAGATTACCTTCCCGGCTCAAAATATGCAAAAAAAATTTCAAAATAGGTAGCTCCGGTGAAATAAAGATTACCTGACCAAAAATTTTGGGTAGGGAGCTACTGTTAGTCTTCCCGGCTCTAAATATAAAAAAAAAAATCTTTCAAAATAGGTAGCTAGGTACTTATTATTAGGTTTTTAATATCGCAGAGCAGAGGAAAAAGTTCGTCAATTTGTCAAACAAGAAAATAAAATTTGCTAATGTCAATCATGTACATATATTAAAAAATATAGAATTAAATTTTTTTTTAAATCTTACTTTTGTAAAAATGTCCACGATGAAAAGTGTTAGAATATTAATTCCAAAACAAATTATTAAACTCAATAGTTTCATTTTCTCGAATAAATAAATAATAAAGTTTTTTCCTAATATGTAATATATTACTATTTATGGGAGCGGACCTCTTTGCAAATTCCATATTGCAAAAGTCTATTTGGCCGAAAGCCACTTATCAAATTTGTATGTTTCGCAAATCTCCATTTCGCAAAAAAAACTCTTTAACAAAATTCCATTTGGCCTAATGCGACACTTCGCAAAAAGATATTTCTCAAAATACCAATTCACAACATTATATTAATTGAGACACTTCGCAAAAGTATAGTTTAACAAATTTTTTTATATTGCCCAAATATGATGAATAGAATATTAAAGGTTTTTTTTAACTGTAAAAAAAAAAACCATGTAGGATTTTATAGGCTCATGGATGAAATCCGAAAAGAAATATTGTATGTAACGGCTGAAATAAAAAAATTTTAAATGGGTGGGCCACCAGCAGTAAAAAAAACACAATATTACTTAATAAAAGATAAAAAAATTGAAAATATTTTGAAAAGAAAAGACGATTATAGGGAAGTCAAACTATTATTTTTGATTGCCGAGAATTTAAAATTAAAATAATTTTTTTAAATAAAAATATTAATTTTCTAATATGTACATACATTGATATAAGAGTAGAAAGGATACCACATGATTTAAAATTTTTGAAGCATCTTTTTTATTTTACGATATCCAGTGTCGTAGATTTTACTATAAAAAAGTAATATTTCAAGAGGCTCGTTGGGGCTCGCTTTTAAAATTTAAAAGATTATATAGGTGATGGTAAAAGAAAATAGCACTTTTCATTTATAGCATATGTAAAAATAGATGGCGAACATTAATAAATTTTTTATTTTCAATTATTTCTGATGAAAAAATTATGCAGGGAAATATTTTTAGTTGTAGAATCTCTGCACAATGATATTCCGCAGATGTTGGAACTTTTTCAATCTATTTTTATTAATTACTTAATTAATTATAACTTAAATAAAATTTCAATTCGTAAATTTTCATACAAATTTCAAGATAATAAAAATTTTATATGTTCTCCTAAAAATAAAATATACATATCTTATAACAAATAAAAAATCTGTAACAAGTCACAAATTTTCCAAATTCTAATCCCACCCCATTAAATCAAAGAAATTAACGGCGCACATGGAAGTCGTATATCAAAATTCAAAAAAAAAAAAAAATTCTATAGAAAAATATTTTTTTGAGAGAAAAAAAGGTGCTTCAAAAAATTTGTATGGGAATATATTGACATGTTCTCTCTGTATACTCTGTGTGTACATATGGTTATGTACGTATTGAATATTAAAAAAAATATATATTAAGTATTCATTTTTTAATATTATTTCTTATATTTACAAACTGGATTTGTATTAACTATATTAAAAAAACAGATATTAAAAATTCAATAAAATTTCTTAAAATTAAAATGCATATAATTGGAATTGTCTAATTTAATAATATGCATTTATGAAAATGCAACATATTTTAGTGCATGCTAAATATACATTTCGCAACTACCCTTTTTGGCGCGCGCGCGCGAAATGTGAATTACGCCAAAAAGGGTAGTTGCGAAATGTATATTTTGCCAAAAGTAGTAGTTGCGAAATGTCCTTATGCTAACTGGAAAGTTGTTAACCGTCTCATTAGGCTAAAGCGAACGTTTGGTAACTATCCGTTTTGCGAAATGGTTCTTTTGCGAAGTGTCTTTTTTGCCAAATGGAATTAGGCAAAATGTCTTTTTGCGAAATGTCTTTCGGCGATTCGGGTAACACCCACTATTTATAATAGTACAAAAATAAATTTGATTTGAATTTCGTTCCAAAAGATTAACTAAATTAAGTTTTATTTAACATTTTAACACTCCAGTTGTATTTATTTTGATTATCACTAAAATAAAAAAAACACACGAAGCAGTTATAGAACTGCTGACAGAAGTTAATACTTAAAAGATTTGAACTATGAAATAACAGTGGCTCCAAATGATGGGCTGCTCAGTAAAATGTAAATTAAAATAAAATTCAATTTTATTGAGGGCAAGATTTTCTATTGTTACTTTTTATTTTAATTTACATTTTGTACTGAGCAGCCCATCAGTTGTACCCACTGTTATTTCATAGTTCATGATTCAAGTAAACTTATTTTGCTTGATTTAATGGGCTTATTTTCATTAATCAAGTAATTATTTTTTCATTTATGTAAATATTTCTTAATTTAAGTAAATATTTACTTGATGTGATTCTAACACAGTTTAAGAATTTTTTTCCTTGGTTTGTGTATTTTTTTTTAACATGAAACATGAAAATTAAATACATGATTCTTTGCGAATACATTTCTTATTTGATGATAATTTTTTCATATTCTATGGTTACAGTTTTCCATTAGTTCAATACATTATTTCTTGATTTAATGAAATTTTGTTAATCTTAAGAAAGATATTGTAGTCAGTATATAATTTATATTTTCTATTTTGCACACATTTTAAATTTCAATTGCTTAGCCTAGTGGTAGAGTTGAACGTTTGCAATGCAAAAGAACAAGGTTCGAATCTCGAAGAGGGCATGAGAAAAATCAAATAAATCAATATAAATTTAATAAAATTAAATTTTAATAAATAAAAAATCATAAAAAAAAATTTAATAAATAAAACAAAATTAAATTAAAAAAAAAAAAAAAATAAAATAAAAAAAAATAAAATAAATAAATAAAAAAAAAAATTTTTTTTCACATAATTGTCCTCTTCAAGATTCGAACCTGGGTCCTCAGCATTGCAAACCGACATCTCTACCCATAGGCTAGGCCAGCGTTTCTCAACCTTTCTACTATTGCGACCTATAAAATATGAATACAAAATAACGCGACCCTCAATGTGAAAAATAACGCGACGAAATCTGAAAAATTTAATGACAAGCTAGAAAGACACCTTTAAAATGTTTTATTTATTTTTATTTTAACGACTTATAATATGTTGTTGACACTTTCATTTGATAATTATTTTTTTTTCGTTCGATTTGTTTAAAGCGAATGAATTTTAAAAGCTGTTTTATTATTATCAATCTAAAAACAGAGCAATCTGTTAGAAAATAGATGTATAGATTAATTCTTCTTACATAATCAAAATATTTTATTATTTTTGAAAAAATATATGTAGCATTTGTAATAGAATTTTCCCATTAAAACGACCCATTGAAAATCTTTCGCGACCCAAATTCGGGTCGCGACCCTAAGGTTGAGAAACACTGGGCTAGGCTATTGAAATGAAAAATGTATTTTTTAAGGTCATGCGTTTCTTGATTCGTGTTTCTTTTACACGAATTATCAAAAAACTCTCACATTACAATGTCTTATTATTTCTTTATTCACGCAAACAATATTTCTTTCATGAAGTAAAGTTGATTGTTATGTGCATGAAAACGTTCTAAAAATTATGCAAAAAAAATACACGATTCGAGAAAAAAGTCGAACGGGTCAAAAACAAGTCCTTTTTTTCAATGATTTATTCACATTTTATATGATATTAGCAATCTTTTCTCTCCGTGTACTGTCAAAGAGCTGGGATCATATTACAATAAAACGCAAAAATAGACGGTATCTAACAATTGAACTTTTTATTAATTGTAGGCACTGTTCGTGAGGCTAGAACTCCCAAACTCCTTTTTTACCTCAAATTTTTACAAGTTGTAGCGTAAGCATTTTAATTTCATGATGAATTTAAGATCCGGGCAACAATTTTTTTTATTTTGATTTTGTAAGCACGCTCATAGGCTTAAATAAATTAAATATTTTTGTTTTAACTTGAATACAAAATTTAAAATTTAATATGCATTGGATGGAAGTAATTTTTAACTTGCTTATTTATAATAACATAATTTGTAACAAGTTTTCGAATTATGTGGAAATACATAGGAAACTTTTGGCAATGATAGAATTTTTGACAAACTTCGGAAAAAAAAAAAATTATATAGATCCAAGATGCTTCAAAATTGAAACTTGAATAATAAAAATTAGTTAAGTGACCTGCTACAATTTAATTTTATATCACAATTTAATTTTAGATCTCTGAAACTGTCATTTCAACAAATTTTCTAACACAAACAACTTATTTTCTTAAATTCGCAAAGTTTTATTTTACTAAGTTTTATTTTCTACTTTATAGTACATATTAAATTATAAAATCGTGTAACTCAAATTTTTTTTTGTGTTTATTTTTTTTTTTATTTCTGAAATTGAACAACGGGCTTTAATACAATATGACACTTTTTAAAGCGAAAGCACCGTGTGAGTTAAATTATCGTAGAAATTTGAAATTAAATTGAATAAAAATAATTTAAAATTATTTATGAAATGACATGCTTTGATTAAAGGTTTGATAAAAATTTCTACAAAAAAACCTGCAACAGTAATTTTTATTAGAAAATTAAAGTGCTTAATTATCCAGTAAAAATGTTTATTTCCACCTTCGTTTTCGACGCAATGATCATAATATTGTTCGACTTTGGAAATAGATCTAAATCTTAATTATCTATAAGTTCCATTGTATAAAAATAATTTGTATATAATAAAGCTCTCATAAATTCGTAAATAAAGCAAAAATTATGGATAACATAGAAATTTTACCTTGATTTTTAGGATATTTTTCTCTCGTTGGTATTTTCACATATTAAATAATAAAATTTTAAGATAAAAATTGTGTTTTCGGTGAATTGTGTTTTCGGTGAATTGTGTTTCGGTGAATTGTGTTTTCGGTGAATTGTGTTTTCGGTGAATTGACGCGACACGCTTAAATATAGTTTTTTATCTAAAAGAAAAATCGCAAAATAATAACAATTTTTTATTATATTTCCTTTTAATACTTTTCTTTTTACTCAGAATCAAATTTTTTATACCTGTGAGGAGATGTTCAAAAGATTAGAATGAACATTGCTCATTGTGTTTTAATAACCTAATCTAAATAGATTCGAGAAAAATATTTATTTAATAGTTTTAAAAATTGTCTTTATTTTCAAAAAAAACATTAATATAAAACACTAAGTCAATTTTCTTATTTTTGCCTTTCCTTAATACTGTTGAAAAATTCATATTAACTTTATATTCGCTTTTCGGAAGCAGAGATGGTATTTTTGAAGAAAATTCTTCATCTAAAGCCAAACCTTTAAGACTAATCAAGCCCTGCAAAATAATTTATTTTATATTTACAAAAAATTGTCAAATTAAAAAATATAATAAATAAAAATTTTTACTGGAGATATTGGACAACTTTCATTCAAATTTGAATATTTCATAATAATATCCCTTATAAGTTTTGCAAAGATGTTGGGAGTTTTACCAGCTAATGCTTTGCAACCATCCGCAGAAAATCCCATGGGAAACATTTGCCAATGATTGAATTTTTGAAAAATTTCGAAAGAGACCTGTAAGAAGAAAATTTATTTTCACTAACATCTATAGGTAGTTGTGAATGTTCAGTTTCTGTTTGATAATTAAAACTTTAAAATTAAAAAATTGTGTTTTACGTGTACTGTTAAAAGTGTATTCAGCAATTCTAAATCAACATTTAATATTGGTTGGGCTTTTCTTCTTGGCTTTAATTTACAGCTTATATTTCCAATATAATTCTCATTTCTGGAACAATATACCTTCTTAACGCGTAGATCATTATGTTCCTAAATTCAAAAGAAAAATACTTATAATTTTATTGAACTTTAAACTTCGGGATTCAGTGTTCAAATCAATTTTTTTCATACATTTTGTTTTACGCATTTTTTATGACCATTATTTTCATTTGAATGGGTTAGAAAAAAAACAAAATAAAATTCTATCAGCAGTCAGCACTAAGCTTGATTAACACACCCATTTATTTGAAATTCGTGTATCTTGGGAGGCTTATTTATAACTTTGCAACTGGTTTTTGAACCAATTTCCTCATCAACGATTCTACATATAGATATAAATTATGTACATCTTCGCTGACAACATAAATTTCTATCAACTGGAGTTCAATAAACCCAATAATCCCAATTTTTTTTATTAAGATAATGTTAATTTTGATTAAGATTATGTGAAATTTTACAGGTTTCAAATAAATTGTACTCAATTAAACTGTTAATATACTAAATGAAAAAAAATTATTATAAGTACCTAGTTGATTCTCCAGCCTCCTATAGTACAAAATTTAGCATTATTTTCTGCAAATTGTTTCAGATTACGTGTACGAATTCATTTTATTATTTTGTAACTACAAAACTTTTATTCCAACAAGGCTCCAATAAAATAATGAACAAACATTTTGTGAGATAGTTATTTTTGGCAAAATGACAAAGTAACAGAATACTTAAGAACTTATTATTAGGTTTTTAATATCGCAGAACTGAGGCAAAACTTCGTCAATTTGTCAAACAAGATAATAAAATTTGCTGATGTCAATCATGCCTAATTCTGTTTTTACACGGTAGATACGTTCCAGAAAAAACCGTGTAAAAAAAAACCGTGTAAAAAAGGACATGAAAATTCTAAACAATTACGGTTAATAAAAATATTTTTCGTTAACATTTCTTTGAAAAGCCTTCTTTTCTAGACTGTGTTAAATCAAAACTGTGTAAAAAAAGACCGTGTAAAAACAAAATTAGGTGTATATTAAAAAATATAGAATTAAAATTTTTTTTAATTCTTACTTTTCCAAAAATGTCCACGATGAGAAGTATTAGAACATTAATTCCAAAACAAATTATTAAACTGAATGGTTTCATTTTCTCGAATAAATGAATATATAATAAAGTTTTTTCCTTAATAATATTACTATTTATAATAGTACAAAAATTAATTTAATTTGAATTTCGTTCCAAAAGATTAACTAAATTAAGTTTTATTTAACATTTTAACACTCCAGTTGACAAGATATCTATGTATGTATTTATTTTGATTATCACTAAAATAAAAAAATTCTATATTTTTACATACATTAATTAATTGTGAATTTAATATTTTTTTTTAACTTTTAACTTTGTAACTCCAACTGAATAGAAAAAGAAACAAGAAATTGTTTTAATTTTCAATTTAAAAAAAAAAAACACTGAAAATCGAAACTAAATAGAGAGTCAGAAAAGCACTTCAGTTAAGGGTTCGATTATATCAAATTAGAAATCTATTACTTATGCGTTATTTTGTAAATTAATTATAGAACAAACATTTTGACGTGTTTTCAGGCCAAATTACTGTGTATGTCGAATAAATCATGTATAAGTATTGATAACATTTTTAATGCGTAGGGGATCGTTATGTTGTATTTAGTGCTATAGAATTTAGATCACTAAATGGAGTATTATATGCGTCAATACACATGCAATCATTTAGATGCATCTGCGTAAATAATGAAAAAATGTAGATGCATCAGCGTAAATAATGAAATCATTTAGATGTTTCGTATTGAATATTACGTAATACCTATAACAAACATAATATCTCTCACAATATTTCAGCCAAATACAAAAAAAAAATGAGAAAAAATGAGAACTACGTAATTCATACACAAAAATAATATCACTAAAAGAAAGAGTAATTAAAGAATAATTAACGTGGAAAATTTCCCTTGGCTTATTTTATCTGTAAAAGAAAGAGAAATTAAACAATGATTAACATGGAACATTTCCCTTGGCTTCTTTTATCTGTAAAAGAAAGGGAAATTAAAGAATGATTAACGTGGAACATTTCCCTTGGCTTCTTTTATCTGTAAAAGAAAGGGAAATTAAAGAATGATTAACGAATTCATACACAAAAATAATATCAGTAAAAGAAATTAAAGGATAATTAACGTGAAAAATTTCCCTTGGCTTCCTTTATCTGTAAAAGAAAGAGAAATTAAAGAATGATTAACGTGGAACATTTCCCTTGGCTTCTTTTATCTGTAAAAGAAAGGGAAATTAAAGAATGATTAACGTGGAACATTTCCCTTGGCTTCTTTTATCTGCAAAAGAAAGGGAAATTAAAGAATGATTAACGTGGAACATTTCCCTTGGCTTCTTTTATCTTTATTTTTTAATATAAATTATCTCTATATTCTCTCTTTGCAACTACCTCTCCCCTACGCATTAAAACAGTATATTGGATATGTTAACAAAATTTGTTATAACAACTCGTTGTCTATACACACAAACCATGGACATTAGACACTTGTCAATATTATATACTCGCCCTTCGGTCTCGTGACATAATTTTGACTCGTGTCTATGTGTTTGTGTGTATAGACACCTCGTAATTAATAACAAATTTAGTTAACATATACAATAATCTACTATTACTATATAAATTTGTATTAAATCTTAATTATTGGATAAGAATATTTAAATTTAATAACGTTTATGATTTAATGCCTTTTCCGAGATTTGAATATTGATCTTTAGCGCCTGATAAAATTGGATATATTTTTATAAATTTGTATAATTTTCAAAGACAACTGTACTTTATAATTAAGTCACATTTTTTAATTAAAAAAATATTTTTTATAATTTATTTTTCACTAGACCTTTCGTTTAAGTTTTTGTTAGAATTTCGTAATTTTTTATTATTGAAAAATTTTTTTTTTAAATATTAAATTATTGAAAAATCACTGAATTTTATCAAAAGTTAAGTGATTTTAATGAAAATAAACAAAAAAGAGAAGAATAAAGAAAATATATATTGAATATAATATAATATATTTAAGTCATAGGGTTTTTAAAAATATTAAGTAGTTTTTGATATACACAGGGTTCTTCCAAAACACTAGCGAATATCCCCTATCTTACCCTACATTCTAGTTTGTATAAGAATATAAACTTTAATTGTTAGATCTTTTTAATTTTCATTTATGTTTTAACGGGCTAAAACATGTTTATAATTTAAATCAATATTCAATCCTTTCATCTAAGTTGAAGTTTAAGCATATTGTCAAATGAAGGAACTTTCAACTTTCTGATATCAACAAAAGCAACAAATCTTTATATAAAATATGCTGATGTCAATCGTGTTTTCAAAAATGTACACCCAGAAAAAAAATTGTTAAATTAAGATTTTATAGGTAAAATTAACAAAAAATCTTTATAGATTTTGCGCAAAAGGGTTTATAGTTAAATTAAAATTGCAAAAATTGTTAATTCAAAAGACATATTACAATGTTAAAATTAAAACAAAATTGTTATATTTACAATGTTAAGTTGTTATTATAACAATTTTAGCAGTTTGAGAAAAAAATATATTGTTACTCTTACGGCGCCAACCTGTTAAATTAACTATTCGAAATAATTATTTTAAAATAGTTTTTTTTGTTTTTTTTTATTTTTTTGGTTTGTTTTTGTTTTTTCTTTTATTGTTTTTATTTTTTTTTTTATTTTTTTTATTTTTTTTTTTGTTTTTTTTTTTTGTTTTTTGTTGTTTTTTTTGGTTCTTTTTTTTTTTTTTTTGTTTGTTTTAATTTTTTTTTGTTTTTGTTTTTTTGCTTTTTTCGTCTTTTTCTGTGTTCAATGTGATATAGTCTTCCACTGAGCTATGTCAGTAATATACAACAATGTATTAAATAGAAAATATAAATTCGGTAAAAAAAGAGACAAGTTAAGAGCGAAGTTCTTTAATTTAACAAGATAAACATTTATTTTAAAAGTGTAGCATTTTAAAACAACCAAAACTTTTTTTTTTAACAATGCCGTATTTACTTTGACAATTTTTATTGTTATATGTACTATTTTTAAATAACAACAAAAACATTATTTCAAAAGCTTTTATGGTCATATCAACAATTGAATGTGTAATTGTTATAATAACAGAAGAGTTTTTAATTTAAAATAGAGAATTGTAAAATTTTATTTCTTTCGAATGAAACATATTTAAAATAACAATTAATGTTGTTAAAATCACAGTTTTCAGCTTTTACTAAATAACTGTTTGAAACATTTTAAAATAACAAAATCAAATGTTAAAATAAGAAGAATCTTTACTTAGATCAAATACTTATTAGTTTAATTTAAAAAATTTCTCTTTAACATCAACAATTTTTCTTTAACAGTTAAAAACAGTTAAAAATTGTTAATTTAACCAGCATTTTTTTTCTGGGTGTAGAGTTTAAACTTTTTAAAAACTTACTTTTGAATAATTTTGCACTATAAAAAGTAAAGGAAAATAAATTCCAAAAGAAAGTAATAAAATTAAACATCTCATTTTCTCGAATAAATAAATACTAAAGTTTTTCCTTTATAATTTTATTATTTATAGCACAAAAATCTATTTAATTTGAATTTTGTTCTAAAAAAATAAATATTATGCAACATTTTAACACTCCGGTTGACATTTTTTATTTATTATACTACGCAACCTACAAAAAAATATTTTTTATTGAATATAATATCTGCCATTATTTTGGGACTAAAAGCCTTATAGAAACGTTTGGCTGGGTATCAATTGTTTTTTTATTTTGTGTCCTTAATCATCAAAAATTTATAGTGATCAACAATTTAACAAATGAAGTTAGACCTTCATATTTATACTTTCAAAAATGAGTACTAAAAAATTGTTACAGCTTATACTAAAAAATTGTTACAGCTTATTTAAATTCAAAATCTTTTTAGTACATAATTAAATAATAAAATCGTGTAACTCAAATTTTTTTTTGTGTTTATTTTTTTTTTCATTTCTGAAATTGAACAACGGGCTTTAATACAATATGACACTTTTTAAAGCCAAAGCACCGTGTGAGTTAAATTATCGTAGAAATTTGAAATTAAATTGAATAAAAATAATTTAAAATTATTTATGAAATGACATGCTTTGATTAAAGGTTTGATAAAAATTTCTACAAAAAAACCTGCAACAGTAATTTTTATTAGAAAATTAAAGTGCTTAATTATCCAGTAAAAATTTTTATTTCCACCTTCGTTTTCGACGCAATGATCATAATATTGTTCGACTTTGGAAATAGATCTAAATCTTAATTATCTATAAGTTCCATTGTATAAAAATAATTTGTATATAATAAAGCTTTCATAAATTCGTAAATAAAGCAAAAATTATGGATAACATAGAAATTTTACCTTGATTTTTAGGATATTTTTCTCTCGTTGGTTTTTTCAATTTATTGGACAATAACCGAATGAAAGATACATCTTTTTAGGGCTTCCAGATCTCATAATCCTAAATAGAGAATTTTTCCAACAAAAAACTCAAAAAAGAGACTTTTAGCTTAAAATAAAAAGAGATCAAAAAGAGACCTCTTATTTTGTTTTACAAATTTATTAAAATAAAAAAAAAATAAAAATGAAAAAGATCCCATTTTAAAAAAGTTATGTAACATAAATATATATTTATTTCAAACATAAACATCTTAAAAATTTTGTTTGTATTTTGTGATCAATTCCAGTTAGAACTAAATTAACAATTAATATAATTTAAAATATTTTTTATGTTTAAATATTGCATTTTTATGATTTGGCATATTAAATATTCGAATACATTTATTTTATTTATTAGTACATATTAAATAATAAAATTTTAAACGTTAATTTAAATTTTTGTTATATATCATTTTTCTTAAGGCATTTTCATACGTTTTATTTGATAAAACTTTGGAAAGAATTACGTTATCATTTTTGATTTTATTAAAAAAGAATTATTGTTATTTGTTTAAAATTTAAGTGGATTCTAGGTTATTTTTTTTGTTGAGCAACAGTAAAAAGATCAAATTTAAAAATAGTAATTTCTGATAAAACTATGGAAATAATGTCAGCAATGTTATTGACCTTAATTTAGCTAGTCACGTCACCAGCGCGACAGTAAAATTGGTATTTAGCTAATCGCAAAAGCGCCAAATTTGTCACCAAAAGTGAGAGCTACCATATTTTGATAGTCACGCGCATTTTCTTTCAAAAAAAAAGATATTTCTCTCACCTGCAATTTAATAAATGACTAGTATAAAACTTGGAAAAGTGAGCAAAATATAAGAAAAATTCTAAAAAATTTTAAAATTATGAGTATTATTTAAAAAAAATTCCATTTAATAAATTTAAAAATAATTTATTTATTTATGAAAAATTGATAAAATTATTTATTAAAAAAAATAGCAAAATAAAAATTACTTTTAGGTTTTCTTTTTTTGTATTTTTCTTTTTTTTTCTTTCTTCTTTTCTTGTCAAATTATCAAAACTAAAGGTTAGATCAAGAGATTTGTGTGTGAATTAAGATGTTTGCGCAGTAAAGTTGCACGTCGTATTTGTGACTAGTAAAATAAACTTATTTCAAAAATGTGAGGTGACAGAAAAAAAATTATGGTGAGGTGACGCGACTAGCTAAATTGAGGTCATTATCTTTACCTTTAATGTGACAAATGTCCGAGGTAAATTGAGCAATATAATCCAAATAACGTGTTTGACGGGGACTGCGTTCAGCTTTGGATGATAAAGCGAAAATAAGTTTAATTTAATCAAAATTTACATCAGAAAAATCAGGCCAAGAAAAAGGAATTTTTGAAGATTTATTTTTATTACTAATTTTTATAAGATGATCATAAACTGGTGCAAGTAAATGGGCTAATGATGGAATGATCTGTGGTAATAATTTACTAATCCAATTCCAACAAATTGTTGAATATATTTTATTGATGAAGGTATAGGAAATTCTGAAATAATTTTGACCGGATTAAATTAAGGAAATTAGAAGAAATTTTGTGATTGACAAAGTCAAGTTCTTCTACACCGAAAACACATTTACAATCTTTGAAATAATAATTCATAATGGAGTTTATGATATTCAGGAGATTTAATTAAAATTAAAATATCATCTAAATAAACATAAAGAAAATCAAAACCGTGATTAACTTCATTCTGAAATCTTTCAAAAGATTGAGCAGCATTTCTTAAACCAAAAAGAATGGGCAGAGATTCAAAAAGGCCGAAAAGAGTAATAATAGCAGTTTTATGTTTGTCTTCTTATGAAATTGGAATATTGTGATAAGCATTTACTAAATTAAAATATTGCACAACCATGTAAATTTAAAATGAAATGTGATGTGATGTTTAGCATTGTGTTCTGTTAGTTTATCGAATTGAGGAGTAAATATTAATTTAGGCAGAAAAATAATTTGAATTTTGAATAGAATAAAGTTTTGGAGATGGAGAGTTATGAAATTTGGAAAAACAACTAACAGATAAAGATGTTTGAGAATCTGTTTATGTTTTGTGTTTTAAATCAACAGATAAATCTAATTTAAATAAGAATCAGATCGAATGATTGGTTTTTTAGAAACTGCTATAGTGAAAATACAATTAAATGGAAGACGAAGATTGGAATTAATTTTTCGTACCAAAAGTATGTATAGATCGTTCGATTTGCTGCAGATAATTCGAAAGTGGGATTTTTTTAAAAAAGACCAAAAATAGTGTTGGGAATGACGGAAATATCTTCTTTAGTAACAATTAAAAAATAAAGTTTATTTTCTCTAGGGACTGTTCACATATTACGTAACGCTTTTTTTGCCGTTTTTTAACCCCCCCCTCCCCCATAGTAACAGATCGTAACAAATTCCGAAGACCCCCCCCCCCAGAAGAATAACGTAACAAAAGTTAAACACCTTTTAAATTACTTTTTGAACAATTTTTTTATTCGAATAAACAAAACAAAATTCATTATAACTTAAGTTTTTTTTTGCGTGCATTAATACTATATTTAGTGTAATTTATTTTATAAAAAGGAGGAAATTTGGTTACATAACATTTTTATAAACACCCCCCCCCCCCACCCCCGTAACAAACCGTAACAAATTTTCAAACCCCCCCCCCCTCCTAGGCTGTTACGTAATTTGTGAACAGCCCCCTATCATATAAAAATAAACAGTGTGATTTACCTTAGTTTTTTGAACTACCTTAATTTGGAGATTTATTAAATTAGCAAGGTGATGTATAACGTGAAGCTTTATTACCAAAATTAAAATGTTGCCAACAAAAATTTTGTGAATTTTGAATAGCAGAAATTTGGTAAAGAATTTTGTGAAGCTAATAAAGTAGAAGATAAAGAACGAGGAATGGAATGGAACGAGGGAGAAACTGAAAAATTTATTGAACATAATTTTTTTAAAATGAGGAGCGTCCCTAGTCTGATAAGTTAAAATAGTTAATCTGATAGTCTGATAAGTAGACTGCGGATTTATATGCAATTTTTTGTTTTCAGGTTAAAAAAGGAATATACTTTCAATATGGTCTTCTAATAAATAGTAAAAGAGATTTTCGTTAACATATCGAAATATGCATTTTTTATGCAAAATTTATGCAAGTGCATATGCAGCAAATATGCACAAAATATGCAAATATATGCAAACACATGCAAAATATGCAGGAAATTTCATTAGAGAAAAAAACAATTATTGAAAAAAAAATTATTATTTCGCACTAAAATTAGTTATTCAATTGATAAAAACATTCAATTATAATTCAAATCGTTTCAAATTGATGCTACTAAACTATTTTTTTAAAGTAATACCGTTTCCAAAAACGTTTTAGTTTCTACTAAAACAAATAAGACCGATTCAAAAACATTAAAAAACAATTTTGTAAATTTTTTGATTAATTTTTTGGTAACTGAAAAAACTTACCAAATAATTCACTTTCACGATAAAAGAACTACAAATTTTTCTAAGTTACATTTAACATTTTCACAAAACTTTTCACAAATTTAATAAAAAATATCGCCAGAATACATCAAAAATTGTTACCTTTTCGACGAAATATTGACTACTACAAGCAACAACAACAAAATTTCAAAACCAGACTTCAAAATTTAAAAAACAAATCAATGCAAATTTTAGTAAATTTTTTTCAGCGAATCCCTTCTTTATCGTCGATTTCGCGCATTATTTTTGATAGTGTGTTTTAAAATTCGGTAGGAAGTACTATGCCGTAATCAGCGGCGGACTGGCACAAAAATTCGGCCCGTGCATTTCAAAAGGAACTAGCCTAGCGAGAAGAGAAAACTATATTTAAAAAAAAAAAAACAATTCAAATAATTTTACTTTACATATAAAAATAAAAATTAAAAATTAATTCACTTTTTTTGTTTTTTTTTTCAAATACGGTTAGCGCAAATATTCAAGACAGATAATACTACTCGATTTTGCTAATTAAAAAGCAAACAAACACTTATTTAAAGAAATAAATTTTATGAAATCGGCCCCAATGATTTAAAGAAGTAATTGTTTAATTTAGAAAATTCCTTCTTGGATTATTAAATTATTAAAATATTTCTTTGAATTCTAGTTTCGTAAGCTTGTAAAGAATATATAATATTAAAAAAAACTGTGGGCCCACCGGGCATTTGCCAAGTATGCCCGACTGCCAGTCCGCCGCTGGCCGTACTCTATTATAATATTTATTACTACAAATGAAACAATAGTACTTAATTTCTTAACTTCACAAGATGGAAAACAAGATATCGTCCATGAAACAGGAATATATCCTAAAAAAACCAAATGTAATTTTGGCGAGCAAGCGGACACTTTGTTCAGAATATAGCCTAAAAAAACCAAATGTAATTTTGGCGCGCAAGCGGACACTTTGTTCAGAAGTAATTGGAGGTACATAGTACTTTTTCCCTTACAAAAATGTGTGTCAAATTGATAGTACATTTTTTAATTGTGCTAAAAAAGCATGTAATGGATTTTTTCTAATTTTTCTGAGTAACTGATCGACTCGCATAGCCGGGCAAAATACATGCGAATGTAATTTAAATTACAAATTACAAAATACACAAAAATTTACCTCAAATTAACTTACTGAATTACATTTTTTGTTTAATTAAAAAATACAAATTAGTAATTTGAAATTACACTATTTTTGGTTCCAATTACAATAATGTAATTTAAAATTACAAAATTACAATTACAAATTATCCAGTATTAAAAAAAAAAATAAAAAATTTAAAATAAAAGTTCTATTGAGATTGAGAAATTAAAACACGAAAAGAAAACTTACTTTTTTTATTTTATTTGAATTTCTAACACATACGAATTTTACAGTTAAGTAAAGAGATAAATTTTTAACGCTAAGTAATTTGAAAGAAGTAAAAGTATTTTGAAATAACAAGTATATAGAAATACAAATTACTAAATACAAATTACAAATATGAATTAACGAATTAAAATTACATTCTTCTAATTACGAATCTACCAATGTAATTGAATTACACATTACAAATTACAAAATGTAATTGAATTAGTAATTTCGAATTACACTATTTTGAAATTACAAGTATTTTGCCCGGCTATGTCGACTCGTCATCAAAAAGTACATAATAATGCATCATTACCTCAAAAGTGGCAAAACTTCGTGATATGACATATTCCTGTTTGATAGACGATAATAAAATATATGTTGATATGCGAAATATGCAAATATGCAAAAATATGCAGTATATCCGAATATGCAGATATAAATACGTTTGAAATAATTTGTTTTTACACCAAACGTACTTAGCTGTTTCTCTTTTTCTTCTAGGTTACTCCTGTACGAATATGCAATTGCATATAAATCCGCAGTCTACTGATAAGTTAAAATAGTTTGAATGACCTCTTGGGTTAAACTGACATCACATGATCATATTTTGTGTTGTTTTAGAATTAAACTGCGCTTCAATAAAAATAAACCATGCAAGAAGTCCAAAATTGTGGCAGTTTAACTGTAGTGGCGTCAATGGTAGAAGTATTTCTAGGAGTATTTAAAAGAATAGGATCGTCAACGGTGGAAGAAGAATTTGATAAACTCATTTTAAAAATATGTAAATATAAATATGTAATGTAAATATAATATAATGTAAATATAATATAATATATAAGTGTAAATATATTAATAAATGCAAATGTAAACATTAATAAATGTATAAGAGTAAATATTTAAATAAAGTGTAAATAATAATATATTATAATTAATAAATAATATGTAATAATAATATAAGAATTAATATTTATGTATAATCAATATGTAATATAATTTAATAGAAATAATATAATTTAAATATTTATCTGGATGTTTGAATATAAATTGTTGGATGTTGATCATTGTTCAAAATTCTTCAATAATTGAGTTATTTTTGATAAATAATTATTAAAATTGTTGAATAATAATTGAGTTAATATTGATAAATAATAATCAATGATAAATAATTGCTAAAAATTGTTGAATAATAATTGAAAAATAATTGTTGAATAAATTGGAAGTTGAAAATTATAAATAATTGTTGAATAAATTTGAAGTTGAATTAATATGTTGTAATAATAATTATGTTGATTCTGGTTGATTAAAAAATTATATAATTTTGAATTATATTGATAAAAATTAAGGATTGAATTCGAGCTGATGTTTTTCGATTGAATGGGAGCTGTTATTGTTGTTCCTGTTATAATAATTATTGGAGTAATGTTTAATAATTGTTTTTATGGAAGCTGCTGTTTTGTCGGGTCACCAATTTTATAATGGTATATGTTTATTTTTAAATAATATAAACCAATTTCATTTTAATATAATATTTTAATATTTCTTTATATATGTATTTATTAAAACGTTTTTATTAACTCACTTTCATGTTCGGGTGGAATTTTGTAATCAATTTTTCAGATACTTCTAGATGAGATAGAGGCTTAAAAATTTGAGCATACGTCAGAAATCGATGACAATGCAACATAATGTAATGATTTTTGTGGTTCCATGGTTCAATCCGTGGTTCCACGGTTCCACTGATTCCTCAATCACGCCTAAACCGCTGGACCGATTTGGTTGAAATTTTGTACTTAAGTATCATTGGGACCCTAGATGGTTATAGGATATTAGAAATTTCGATCCGAGGCCCCGGCGGGGTGGCTACCTTAGAACCCTTTTTAAATCACTTTCATGTTCGGATGGAACTTTGTAATCAATTTTTCAGGCACTTCTAGACGAAGTAGAGGCTTAAAAATTTGAGCATAGGTCAAAAATGAATAACAATGCAACATAATGTAGTGATTTTTGTGGTTCCATGATTCCATCCATGGTTACATGGTTCCACTAATTCCTCAATCACGTCTAAACCGCTGGACCGATTTGGCTTACATTTTGAACTTAAGAAGCATTGGGACCCAAAATGATTGTACGAAACTAGAAATTTTGATCCGAGGCCCCGACGGGGGGCTACCGGCTACCTTAGAAGTCGGTTTTGCTATTTACATATATTCCGATAGAATTGGATGTTTAAATGTCCCCAACCGTTGTTCCAGGCCTCAATTTAGGGGCTATACAACAAATTTCGAAATTTTGAAAATAAGAAGCCTAGAATCCCGAGATGGTTATAGGGTACTAGAAATTTTGATCCGAGGCCCCGACGATAAAATGTTATAGCTTTGGATCCAAAATGCCTGGATTAATATTTTTTGGCTAAATTCGATTCAAATAAGATTAAAAATGAATAAATAAATATATAAAAAAAAAAAAAAAATTTAAATAAACGTTTTTATAACGGAATAAAATAATAAGTAAAAAAATTCTTGCGCAAAAAATTAAAAATATTAAAAAAAATGCTAAAAAGTAAAAAATAATGTTTTTTAAATTTCTAATCAGATAATAATTGATAACCTCATACCGATTTCCCTGAAAATTAATTCTCACGAAAAACGTGGGCCGACTGAAATTGAACATTTTTCAGTGAATAATTCATTAAAGCATCAAAATATTGTTTATCACATGCGCCCCACGTTTTTCGTGAGAATTAATTTTCAGGGAAATCGGTATGAGGTTATCAATTATTATCTGATTAGAAATTTAAAAAACATTATTTTTTACTTTTTAGTTGTTTTTTTAATATTTTTAATTTTTTGCGCAAAAAATTTTTTTACTTATTATTTTATTCCGTTGTAAAAACGTTCATTTAAATTTTTTTTTTTTTATTTATATATATTTTTAAAATAAATTAAAGTATAATTGAATAAGAACTATTTCTATTTCTTAAAATAATAATTTTATAATATTTTTATTTTGATTAATGAGAATTCTGACTGACTTCACTATGTAAACTATAAATATTTTTTACATAAAAATAAAAATTATTTACTTATACAATGAAAAATTAAAATTAATAAATGAACCACTACCGCCCTAAAAAATTAATTGCATAGGGCGCATATCAGAGCGCTAGAGCTGCCGCTGTTGGTTGCCATTTGAAAAACTGAAAACTATTACTTGTTTGTCCTGTTAGAAATGGTGTTAGAATTTTTTAATTCATAATTTATCATTGGATGGGTTCTGCTTCTTGATATTCTTTACAGCTTAAATTTCCAATATATTTCTCATTATTAAAGCAAAACAACAAAAAATAATTATTATGTTCGTTTTAAAAGTTAAATATAAATATATTTTTTATTCCCCTTAATTAACGATATTTTTTCAAATTATTTTATGCTGTTTTTTCAGTTTTATTTTGTTCATGTTCACGTTCACGACGAAGGTAAATACGGCTTTACGTATTAAACAATTTTATTGGGTTCAAAAGTTTTGGCGTCGTTTGGTTCAGTCCAATCTTGCAAGGCAACTGATATGGGGATCACTTTCAAATTTTGAGCCTGCTGGCCCAAAAACGGAAAATATTATATTAAAGTGTATTTGTTTTAATATTACATTCTATCGGTGCACCAGATGTTAATGAAGGGGAAGGCGGCGGAACGGCGTTCGCTTTGTTTAAAATTTGGAAGGAACTTGTTCCTATAGAGTGCTTTGATATTTTTATATTAAGAATAAATCTAATAAATTTATAAACAATTGAAATTAAAATTTTCCATCGGAATATTATAATTGTTTAAATGTCCAAAAATACCGACAAAATCATATTAAATTGTTATTTACATACAAATTTAAAATTTAAGTTAAAAATTTAAGTTTCATTTGAGGTATAAAATATTAATTAATAAAGATGGATAAAAAAAATTTCCCACATACCTACGCGAAGTACAACAGTGCAAAAATTGTCTATGTAAAAATATTTCCCTCCATTATATATTTTATTGATTAATAGAAAATAGAAAAATGTATAATGTCTGCCATGTATTTTTACATCTAAAATATTACTACTGAGGCCGAGAGATTTAAGTACTCCATGAATTGGATCTTACTGATATAAGAAATAGATTGAACAAATGCTGCTGGTATACAACTGATTTGAACCAGCTGTGAAATTCGAAAGTACAAAAGTGGGTCAAAACAAGGGCAAGGGTAGTGAAATTAAAGAAGTTTGGGAACTGCTAATTTAATAGTAGAATTTATATACCTAACTACTTTTTGTTAAATTTTTTTTTTTTTTTTGGATTTGGAAAAAATGTGAATTACATCTTTGCACCAAGGTGATCTTATAAATATAATTCGCAAAATTTCTGATAATAAATTAGGCAACTGTGTGTGTTTAAAAAATACGATATTACAATTTAAAATTTTTGTTTTGATTGTACGTGAATTCCATAGCTTCAACTCCATATTATAACAACTCACAAAATCGGGTCTGCTAAAAAAAAGAAAAACAAATAAAAAAGCCTGTTGTTTCAATAATTTTTGATGAATTTATATGAAAATTAATTTATGTGTCGAATTTAGGAATTTAGGAATCCAAAATATTTCTCTTATAAATCAACAGAAAAATCATCAAATCGCTTCACTCTCAAAATATTTATTATTGTTTATTTATTTTTAATGTTTTTATTATTTTTTTTAATTCTTACTCTTGAGCAATATCAAATATAAAAAGTAATAAAGTATTAATTCCAAAACAAATTATTAAATTGAATGGTTTCATTTTCTCGAATAAATGAATAGTAAAGTTTTTTCTTTAATAATTTTATTATTTATAGTACAAAAATTAACTTAATTTTAAATTCGTTCCAAAAGATTAACTAAATTATGTTTTATTTAAAATTTTAACACTCCAGTTGACAAGCTATCTTATGTATATTGTATATTATATTATGTAATAAATGAAATAAAAATAAAATAATGAATTTATGATAATTTCGTCTATTCCGTTCACAACTACACTTTGTTACTCTTTGCAATAATATACTCCTAATACGAACACATATCTATAAAACTCTTGAATAAATGGTATTCCTCTCTGCTCTGCCATTGTTTCGAGAGTGAAAATAGAAGAACATTTACTTAATATCATTCATATCGCAGTTAGTTCGGCCAGATTTCTATTTTATATAAATACATAATACTTAAGAAATATATAGCAATTCGTCGCATCGGATTTAAGTTTTGTGTTATTTATTATATTCATAGGTGTGGATTTGATATCTATCATGAGCTGATAATCGAATTATACCTAATAATTGAAAAAATTGTTTTGGCTATTTTACATGAGTACAATTTAATAAAAAAAAAAAAAATATAATCTCAAGGCCAAAGCGCGATTTAAATTATGACATAAAAAAATGTAATTAGGTATTCTAAACACTGATTCTCAGCCGTCACAGTTTAATGATGTTGCCGTTGTCGTTGGGTCGAAGGTTTAATTTTCCCCTAGGGTTGAAATTTTTGTTAAAAAATTTAATTGTCCACTGAATTGAGTGTTCATGTCATTTTAAATACACTCTTGATCATAATATTCCGAAATACTTACTATTATACATAAATAAAACGATGAAGAACAAACAAAAATTTCTTAAAATTTAGTAATTTTTATAATTTATGACATTTATATATCTTTTATATATTATAAAGTATTGTATCTATTAAGCCACTTGGGTTGGAATTTTATTTTCCATGCTCAAAAATATATACATATTGTTATGATAATTTTTAAGATGAAAAACGGGGGTGTATATAAATACAAAAATTCTGAGTTCAAGATGAACTCATGAAGAATCTTATCATATCTTATGATAAAAGAGAAACTGGTGAAGGTAGAGGCAAGAGAAAGTGCTCTACTTTTAACTATGAATCTGGTGTTGAGTCAACTGTCTAGGGATAAGGACAGTGAACACCAGAGGGTTCATAACAATATTTATAGGATGTCTCTTTATGAAGACGGTGAAAAGAAGTTCTCAATAAAAAGGAATATTCGAGAAACCCCAACCAATTCAAAGTAAAAAAAAAACTTAAAATCTAAATGACTATGACGTCATTCTTCAGCTAATGGCTATGGTCATCTATAGCTGGACCTTACAGTAGCATTTCTTTTATCTAATAGGAACTGTAGAAATAATCAATTAAGTTAAAAACATTTTAGTTTTATATCAAAATTTAAACTTTATTAATATAAAAAAAAGAAGCTTAAATATACCTACGACAATTTTAATCTAAACTAAATTGTATCAATTTGGGTGTTTTTACTTCATCATAAATTGATATCATTTTCTTTAATTAATGTATTTTTTTTATAAAATTTCGTGACATAATTCGTTAATTATAATTAATTAACATTTCTAGAATTTCTTTTCGTTTAATTTTGATCTGTTTTATTGTTTTATTTTACAACAATATTTAAGAAATTATAAATTTAAGCAATATTCTATTTTTTTTCTATTGTAGCTTGAAGTGGAGGTGCTGTTATAAGCTGAGTTTGTTTTTTTTTTTTGCATAAAAAAAGAGGTATCATCAAATGATATGAAATATAATTCAGTAGCTAGCTGGTTTACATTGTTATTCCATAATTTTAGTATGGCCTTTTTTTTTGTTTTGTGGTAAAAAAACACAATATGAAACAAAATTAAAAAAAAAACAAATTATAATTTAATTTATTTATTTTATTATTAAAAAAATTAGGGAGAAATATCTATGGCTTAGCCTACTTATACAAGCCATGAAAATTTTTATTATTCCCTGTAAAAAAAATTTCCTATTTTAATTAGTTATTGTACTAAGTTACAGGCTAAAATTATTTAAAATAGTTTAAGATGGGGTATAACATTTTATAAAAATTAACTGTAATTTTTATTTAGTATGAATTTAGTATTAATTATTTAGTGTTGATTCTTCTTTTAAAAAAAAAAAAAACTCATAAATAAAGATAAAAAAAAATACATGGAATTAAATTATTTCCAGTAAAAGTAAATTTGGAAAAGAAGAATGAAATTTTATTTAATTTTATTAAATTTATTTCAAATCTAATTTCCATTCTGGAAATTATTGATTGGGAAATTTGGTTTCGAATCTTTTATTTTAAAAAACACACGAAGCAGTCATAGAACTGCCTACAGAAGTTTATACTTAAGATTTAAACTATGAAATAACAGTGGCTACAAATGATGGGCTGCTCAGTACAAAATATAAATTAAAATAAAACTAGTTTAATAGTTTAATAGTTTAATAGTTTAAATCTTTAAGTATAAACTTCTGTAGACAGTTCTACGACTGCTTCGTGTTTTTTTTTTCAAAAATATTCATCCAGATTACCAATATTAAGTATATAATGCAAAAAAATTATGTTTCCTATTAAAAAAAATATATTTATTTTTCAATAATATTCATCCTGATTACCAATATTAAGTGTATAATGCAAAAAAAATATGTTTCCTAAAACAGAAGACAACCGTTCGAAATAAAAAAGGGAAAAAATTCGCACTGCACATTGCAACTTATATTAAAATATCATAAAAAGATGTGCGAGTTTTATTCTACTTTAAAAATCTTAAAATCTTAAACAGAAGTTAACAAAAATTCGATATTAGATAATAAAAAAAGGGGAAAAAAAAAGCAGTCATAGAACTGCCTACAGAAGTTTATACTTAAAATTTAAACTAGGAAATAACAGTGGCTACAAATGACAGTACAAAAGGCGCCGTGACATTTGTCCGCGGGACATTTGTCCGCGATGAAATTTGTATGGAAAACTTCGCGGACAAATGTCATTTTGCAAAATGTCATTTGTCCGCGATTGTAAAATGACATTTGTCCGCCGCGGACAAATGTCCCAAAATTAGCGGACAAATGCCATTTTGCAAAATTGAATTTTCTAACTTTAGCGGACAAATGTCATTTTGCAAAATGTCATTTGTCTGCGATTGATTTTTCGAATTTTTAGCGGACAAATGTCATTTTGCAAAATGTCATTTGTCCGCGATTGAAATTTTTAATTTTTAGCGGACAAATGTCATTTTGCAAAATGTCATTTGTCCGCGATTAATTTTTCAGTTTTTTTAGCGGACAAATGTCATTTTGCAAAATGTCATTTGTCCGCGATTGATTTTTCAATTTTGGAGATACTGCAGATTACGTGAACCACTCAGAATCGTCTGAAACTTGGAAAAGGGAAGAGGGGTAGAGTCCCCCCAAATTGTTCATACATTTTGTATATGCAATTTTATTTTTTTTTGCCCGATTTGCCCCTTAAAGAGAGGGGGTGGGGGGCGGCGGGCGGGCGGGTGGACTGGTGGTTGGTCAGTGGGATTTGCGGCTGACACCACCCTCTCTTGTTGTGCCGATTCTGATTGGTTCACGTCATCTGCACTTTAGCCTCAAATTTTTAACGGACATATGTCATTTTCCAAAATGTCATTTGTCCGCGATTGCTTTTTTTAATTTTTAGCGGACAAATGTCATTTTGCAAAATGTCATTTGTCCGCGATTGATTTTTCAGATTTTTAGCGGACAAATGTTATTTTGCAAAATGTCATTTCTCTGCGATTAATTTTTATCGCGGACAAATGACATTTTGGAAAATGTCATTTGTCCGCGGCGGACAAAAGACATTTTGAATCGCGAACAAATGTCATTTTTATGTCCGCGATACAAAAACAAATCGCGGACAAATGTCCCGCGGAAAAATGTCCAACCCCCAGTACAAAATGTAAATTAAAATATTTTTATTTTAATTTACATTTTGTACTCAGCAGCCTATCATTTGTAGCCACTGTTATTTCATAGTTTAAATTTTTCAAGTATAAACTTCTGTAGGCAGTTCTATGACTGCTTCGTGTGTTTTTTTTGTGCATATTTTGAGCCGGGAAAACCTATAATGATAAATTACTTGATCGATATCTATACTATCAATGCCAAAATATACCTATGTTGTTTCTCAAGGCTTTAATAAAACTATTTGTAACGAGTTTAGTGCGTCCAATATTATAAATTTGTTTTATAGGATATAATGTTTATAACTTTAGTGGTTAAATGATCTCTGTAAAAAAAATAAAACAAAAACATGAAACATGAAATGAAATGTGATCACTTTTCTTACTTATTTTTCTCCCGGGAAATTCGTACTTTTTTTAGCGTTTATTATCTTATTAACTACAACAGGATTAACAAATGCTTGTTTAAATACATATATACATATAACTGTCTTGTCATAGTAAGTGGTAAAACATGTTTGAAAATTAGTTGGGACTTTAGTGATATACCTATTATCCGGTGTCTAAATTTTTTATGAATGATCACAAGATTATGTTAATTCTATTGTGAAAATAAGATTGTACGAAAAAGCGGTGAATATTACAGAACGCTGCCCACAATATTGAAAAATAGTTCATTCAACTCGCTATTAAAAAACTGATTTCTGAATAGGATAGTTTTTTTTTCACAATTAAATTTTTAAAATGAAATAGGATCTCGATACTTAAATTTATGAATCTGTCAACGTTTCCAATATTTTTTACATCCATTTTATAGGAATATTCAATTGCATTAATTCATATATGAAATTATACAGTTTTCAACTAAGTTCTCAAATAAGTTTTTAGCTACATTTTAATTTTATAATATGTATTATAAAATTATAAAACACTATTTATTAGTTAAAAGTTTTTCCATTTATATAAATTAAAATAAAAAATCAAAAATTTTTTTGAACCAAAAAATGTTTGAGGACACACGTAAAGTAATTTGTCTGTTTATATATTTCTTTACTATTTTCGACACTCTCGTAGACCCACTTTTCGTCATCACAGCGAGCTGAAATTTGACACACAGGTTCATGTCGCGTGACAAAATTTGAACCGAAAATTTCCATGGAAAACCCGGAAAATCGCGAAAATCATTTGAAAATTTGGTACAAATTTGAGTATGAGTAGTAATAAACCGTTTTAGGAAAAATGCAAAGTTTTCTGATTTTTCCGAAAAAATTTTCCGGGATTTTCCTACTTTTCCGGAAAATTAAAAAAAAAAGTTTTTTAAATTATGCAGGATTAAGTTCATTATCAACTGGCATCATTACTTTCTCACCGACAATGGTGAAAACTTGCAGAAAAAATAGATGAAAATTCATGAAAAACGCTTTTCCGGAGTTTTTCTGACCAAGGAAGCGATTGAGCGTTTTGTAACCTAAAACAAAGTTGTAGAGCGAAATGAGTTGCATAAAGTTGCTTTTGTAGAAAACTCCATGGAAAACCCGAAAAAGCGCGAAAATCATCGGAAAAATTTTCATCGATATGATTAGTCATAAAATTGTTTTAAAACATCTCCATGCAGTACATAATAACAATTTAGTTAACGTGAAAAAGGCAAAAAATAAAAATAAGTAAAAAACGAGTTTTCAAAAAACTGAGGCCAGGCCGCATGAAAAAGTAGAAAATAACTTTTTCATCACACACAGAGGTGGACTCAGATTTTTTGATTGGGACATTTCTCTTGAATATTCTTTCTCTTCATGACCAAAAAATAACCTTTGCCACCAAATTTGCTACAATTTTACTTAGCTCTGTGTTTTGCTTCAAAAATAGAATATGTATAAAAAATTGTAAATTAGTGGCTGATAAAAACATTTTGGTTTGTTTAAATATCTCAAAAAAACTAATTATTATGAAAAAAAAAAATTAAAATATTTCACGAAAAACTCGTCATTGGGAATCGAACCTTCAGACTTACAGTGTGATGTTCTACTACTAAGCCATATTGTCTATATGAGTTTAGCTTTCTAAAAAAATACAAAAAATATTTTTGATTTATTTTCCTAAATAGTATTAAATCTTCAGAGTCTTTGTTGAACCTCTGTACTACAAAGTTCAAATTTTCTACCTGCGTTTATTTCTAAAAATAATAAAAATCAATTCTCATAACAATTGAAAGCACATTTCTTATTTCAAAAGGAAAAAAAAAATAAAATAAAATTAGATTGACGTTTTTTTTGGTAAAAGAAAGATCCTATCATCGTCTCTGGATGAGACAAAAAACAAAAATTGTAAGTTGGTCCATAAACCTATCATGGCTCCACGTAAACCAGCAAACAAAGCCAATACAAATTTTTTTGCTCCCTTAAGTCAACTTGAACACAAAGAAGAAACTATGGAAAGTGAAAGTTCAAATGAACCAATTCCTAAGCCACAGAAATTACCACCTATCAACATAGTAAATACTAAAGATCAGACCGCCGATTTCATCTCAAGAGCAATAAAAGCCAGTAATATCGCAAACTACAACATCAAAAACACCAGTTTAGGTACAAAAATTTTCTGTACAAAATCAGAAGATTATAATCTTTTGTTAAAATATCTAAAATATAACAACGTGTTATTTTTTTGGCATGATTCAGAAAAAAATAAGCCAATAAAAATTGTTTTATATGGATTACATACAGTAGAACTAGACGAATTTAAAAAGGAATTAATTATAAATGGAATTACAAATTGCATTGAAATAAAAAAAATGAGCATAAATCAAGCAAGATATGCAAATCATGCGACTTACCTGCTTTATTTTAAAAAAGGTAGTATAAAAATAAATGACCTGCGTGCAAAATGTAAGGCACTATTCAATACTATTATCTACTGGAATTTTTATCGTGCAAAAAATCGTGGACCCACTAGATGTTACAAGTGCCAGACATACGGACACGGTGCTAAGTGGTGTAACTTAAAACCGTGTTGTAATATTTGTGCTGAAGCACATTCAACTGAAAATTGCCCAAACCTCAAAAGTTTTAAAGATCGTGATAGTTCTATCAATCTTAAATGCGCTAATTGTCACGGCAATCATGCAGCGAGCTCTCCTGAATGCCCTAAAAAATATGAATATATTCAATTACAACAAAAAATTAAAAGTAGAAAGTACCAAAAAATTAAAAGTGCTCCACTTCGAAATGATAATTATATCCCAAGAGAGTCACTAATTTACCAACAAATAATTATAATTCAAATAAAATTCTGTATTCAAATGTTGTTAGAAACGGAAATAATAATGTTAACCCAGATTCAGAATTGTTCTCAATAGATCAATTAATAAACTTATCTCATGAAATAATAAATAAACTTAAAAATTGTAAAAATAAAGAAGACCAACTTCATGCACTGTTCGAACTATCAATTGTCGCCATACTTCCTGGAACTGCAGGAAAAATAATGCCTGGGGAAAAATCCTGTATGAAAAATTACCTATACATAGATACGATATGCTAACAACACTTGAACCTACTTATCATCCCCATGGAACAATTGGATCGCCGTCATTTCTGGACATAGCCCTCACAAATTGTAGACAACATATCTCCCCTCTTAAAACTCTTAATGCTTTAAACTCTGACCATCTGCCAGTTTACTTCAATATAAATCACTCAACTGTAACATATGAAAAATCATACAAATTCATTTTTCACAAGGCAAACTGGGACGTATATAAAACCAAGATCTGTGAAAAATTGATCTGTGATCTGTGAAAAATTATCTACAAACTTTTATGAAACCATTCAAAATATTGACGACCGTATTGAACTTTTTAGTGAAACTATAGAATATGCTAAAAATACATCAGTACCAAAAATAGAAATAAAAAATACTCCTTATACCACCATCCCAAACGACCTCAAATTACTAATCAAAGAAAGAAACAGGAAAAGAAGAATCTGGCAACGTTCACGCCTTCATTCAGTTAAAAAAGAAGTTAACAAATTAAATAAAACCATAGGTAAAGAATTCTACAAATTTTTCAATAACGAATGGGAAAATAAATTAAATACTCTAGAAAAAGCAACCAAACCCTTTTGGAACATATCAAAAGCTCTCAAAAAAAGAAGCAAATGTATACCTCCTATTATAAAAGAAAATAAAATATTATATACCGATAAAGAGAAATGTGAAGAAATGGCTAACTATTTCCATAAAATTCATAACAGATCAAATAAAAACAATGACATCAACCTGGAAAAGGAAGTACGAGATAGTTTTAACCATATTGAATCATCTACGTTTGATAATTTTGAATTGATCACCCAATCTGAAATTAAACACTACTTAAAACTATTAAAAAACTCTAAAGCCCCTGGAAAAGATAAAATTACTAACAAACTACTCAAAAACTTACCCAAAAAAGCTGTCGTATTTCTAGTAAACTTATTCAACTCATGCATTACAAAAAGCTATTTCCCACAATGCTGAAAGCTTGCAAATATTGTATGTGTGCCTAAACCTAATAAAAATTTGTCGGAAGTGGAAAATTATAGACCTATAAGCCTCCTTAGCTGTATAGGAAAAAATTTTTAAAAATGTCTCAAAAGTAAAATAGAAAAATTTACTGAAGATAACGATATACTACCCCCTGAACAATTGGGTTTTAGAAAATTTCACTCGGTAAATCATCAATTGTTCAGAATTACAAATAGTATCAAAAATAAATTAAAAGAAAAAAATCTGTAGGTATGATAATCCTCGACGTCGAAAAAGCGTTCGACACGGTTTGGCACAAAGGTCTATTGCACAAAATGCTAATAAAAAAGTTTCCAATTTTTCTCATTAAAATAATAAAAAGTTTCCTCCATAATCGAAAGTTTTCAGTTCAAATAAATTCTTGTAAATCAGAATTACGAGGTATACCTGCCGGTGTTCTTCAAGGTAGCACTTTAAGCCCAACACTATATAATATTTACACTCACGAGATTCCAACTCCACTTAACACAAATCTTGGACTATTCGCGGACGACATATCCCTATACACCGAAAGTGAAGATCCGCTAGCAATAATTACAAACCTAGAGAAAGCATATAATGAAATTGATAATTTTTTTATAAAATGGAAAATTATAATAAATCCATCCAAAACCCAGGCAATATTTTTCACTCGCAAACGTAAACTAACATATCTACCCAATAGAGAACTAGTACTGAATGGTGAACAAATTCAATGGTCAGAAAACGTCAAATATCTAGGTCTATTACTAGATAGAAAGTTAACATTCAAAACCCACATCGATTACGCGCTTAAAAAATGTGATCTAGCCATAAAATTGTTATACCCCCTAATAAACAGAAATTCTAAACTTTGTCGAGACAACAAATTAATACTGTACAAAAGTATCTTCCAAAACCTGTTAACCTTTGGCAGTCCCATTTGGGGAAATTGTGCACAATGTCACAAAACAAAAATCCAAATTAAACAAAACAAAATTCTCAAAATGTTGATAAATGCTTCATTCTATACATCTACCAAAACAGTGCATGAAGTTTGCAATATGCAATATATAATGGGAGCGTCTACAGTTACGGCAAACGTAACTTTTTTTTTTTTTTTTTAAGTTACGGCAACCGTAATCCTGTTCAAAATTGACTAAAGTTACGGCAAACGTAACTCTTTTTTTATTTTTAGAGTTACGGCAACCGTAATCCTGTTGAAAATTGACTAAAGTTACGGCAAACGTAACTCTTTTTTATTTTTAGAGTTACGGCAACCGTAATCCTGTTGAAAATTGTTTAAAGTTACGGCAAACGTAACTCTTTTTTTTTTTTAGAGTTACGGCAACCGTAATCCTGTAGAAAATTGTCTAAAGTTACGGCGGACGAAACTTTTTTTTTTTTTTAGTGATTACGGCAAAGTTTTTTTTGAGCATTATGATTTTTTTTTAAATAAAAAGTTGTTATGCTGAATGGGGGACGGCCGCCGCCTCCCCCAAACCCCCTAGGGCTTCTTTTTTATTTTTTTTATTTTGCTTTGGCGCTTCGCGCTTTTAAAACTATTTTTGTATTTTTGTATAACTATGTAAGGTTTTACTATTCTTGCATTTTTTGTATGACGATGTAAGGTTTTTACTTGTCAATAACTTTCACATGTACACATAATTTATATTTTCTATTTTGTACACGTTTATAATTTTAATACTGTAGCCGAGAGGTAGAGTGGTAGAATGAAATGCTAAAGAACGAGGTTCGAATCCCGAAGAAAGGGTTAAAACAAAAAAAAAGGAAGAAAAAAAAGAAAAGAAAAAAAGAAAAACAAGAAAAAAAAGAAAAAAAAATTAAATACATTTTTTTTTTTTTTCGACAAAAAAAAATTGCCGTAACTTTAAGCATTACGTAAAAGTTACGGTTGCCGTAACTTAAAAAAAAAAAAAATAAGTTACGTTAACCGTAGCTGTTAAAAAAAAAAATAAGTTACGTTAACCGTAACTGTTAAAAAAAAAAATAAGTTACGGTTGCCGTAACTGTAGCCACTCCCATATATAATAGATAGAATTCAAGGTTTAAATTCAAAATTTACAAATAGTTGTTCAAATTCTAAAAATACATTAATAAATAGACTTATTTAGAAATTAGATTAAGTTATTTAGTTTAGGATTCTTAAAGTAGTTAGGTAATAAGTTTTAATTAATAAAAAAAAAATTAGGTCAAAAAGGTTTTTTTTTCACTAATTTTTGCCTATATAAAATATATTATAAAATTTATTGTTTTTCAGAGTATGTATATATAAAAGTTGGATTAATTAGATGTAAAGGATAACAATTTAAAAAAAAAAAAATCCTAAATCTCTTTGAAATAAAAATGAACTCAGAATTGTAATAATAAAATGTATATAATTGAAGTGAATAAATAAATAAATAAAAAAAAATAAAAAATATATATTAAATCTCAATTTATGGCAAAATAGATGAAGATTTTGTGTCACTTCTACTTTTTCATGCGGCCTGGCCTCAGTTTTTTGAAAACTCGTTTTTTACTTATTTTTATTTGAACATAATTTTTTTATTGGTAGAATATGTAATTTTTTTTGCTTGTAATATTGGGCCCTATATATACATATATTTGAAATTAAAAAGAAATCTTTTCATTGGGAATCGAACCAGGCACCTTCAGACTTACAGTCCGATGTTCTAGCCACTAAGCCATATTGTCCATATTATATTGGGTTTCTTAAATATAATTATCAACTGGCATCATTACTTTCTCACCGACAATGGTGAAAACTTGCAGAAAAAATAGATGAAAATTCATGAAAAACGTTTTTCCGGAGTTTTTCTGACCAAGGAAGCGTTTGAGCGTTTTGCAACCTAAAACAAAGTTGTAGAGCGAAATGAGTTGCATAAAGTTGCTTTTGTAGAAAACTCCATGGAAAACCCGAAAAAGCCATATTGTCCATATTATATTGGGTTTCTTAAATATAATAAAAAAATAAGTATATGTATTCTAATTTTTCTGAGAAAAATGATGACGATTCTCAGAAAAATTCTATATGAAAATGGATTTTCACCCTCTACCAAAATTCATCAAACGCCGCTAAAGAAGTATAAACTTCAAAAATTCGCACTGCACATTGCAACTTATAACAAAATATCATAAAAAAATGTGCGAGTTTTATTCTACTTTAAAAATCTTAAAATCTAAAACAGAAGTTTACAAACATATTAGATAATAATAAAGAGGGAAAAATTGCACTGCACATTATAACTTATAATAAAATGCCTTAAATTAGAATTTTTTAATTATATTTTAAAAAACCAAAATCATATGGACGATATGGCTTAGTGGCTAGAACATCAAACTGTGAGAGTGAGGGTGTCAGGTTCGATTCCCAAAGAATACATTTTTTTTTTAATTTTTTCATTTTTTTGAACATAATAATAGGTTTAAGAAACAACAATTTTTTTATTGGTAGGCTATTTATTGGTATGGCTTAGTGCGTCCAATATTATAATTTTTTTGCTTGTAATATTGGGCCCTATATATACATATATTTGAAATTAAAAAAGTCTGAAAGTGCCAGGTAGCAGCAAAGTACGATAATTATGAATTCCTACCCAAAATGTTTGGTCTGGTAATCTTTACTTCACCGGAGCTACCTATTTTAGAATTTTTTTTTTCATATTTTGAGCCGGGATAACCCTAGCCGTAGCTCTCTACCCAAAATTTTTGGGCAGGTAATCTTTATTTCAACGGATATTTTTTGCACATTTTGAGCCGGGAAAACCTATAATGATAAATTACTTAATCGATATCTATACTATCAATGCCAAAATATACTTATGTTGTTTCTCAAGGCTTTAATAAAATTATTTGTAACGAGTTTAGTGCGTCCAATATTATAAATTTTTTTTATAGGATATAATGTTTATAACTTTAGTGGTTAAATGATCTCTGTAAAAAAAATAAAACAAAAACATGAAACATGAAATGAAATGTGATCACTTTTCTTACTTATTTTTCTCCCGGGAAATTCGTACTTTTTTTAGCGTTTATTATCTTATTAACTACAATAGGATTAACAAATGCTTGTTTAAATACATACATATATATATATATACATATAACTGTCTTGTCATAGTAAGTGGTAAAACATGTTTAAAAATTAGTTGGGACTTTAGTGATATTTTATCCGGTGTCTAAATTTTTTATGAATGATCACAAGATTATGTTAATTCTATTGTGAAAATAAGATTGCACGAAAAAGCTGTCAATATTGCAGAACGCTGCCCACAATATTGAAAAATAGTTCATTCGACCCGCTATTAAAAAACTGATTTCTGAATAGAATAGTTTTTTTTACAATTAAATTTTTAAAATGAAATAGGATCTCGATACTTAAATTTATGTATCTGTCAACGTTTCCAATTTTTTTACATCCATTTTATAGCCATATTCAATTGCATTAATTCATATATGAAATTTTACAGTTTTCAACTAAGTTCTCAAATAAGTTTTTAGCTACATTTTAATTTTATAATATGTATTATAAAATTATAAAACACTATTTATTAATTAAAAGTTTTTTCCATTTATATAAATTAAAATAAAAAATCAAAGAGCGCCTAATTTGCAAATTTTTTTGAACCAAAAAATAACCTTTGCCACCAAATTTGCTACAATTTTACTTAGCTCTGTGTTTTGCTTCAAAAATAAAATATGTATATAGAATGTGTATATGGAATATGTATATAGAATATGTATGCAGAAAATTAAAAATATAAATTAGTGGCTGATAAAAACATTTTGGTTTGTTTAAATATCTAAAAAAAACTAATTATTATAAAAAAAAAATTAAAATATTTTTCAAAAATCTCGTCATTGGGAATCGAACTAGGCACCTTCAGACTTACAGTCTGATGTTCCACTAAGCCATATTTCTATATGAGTTTAGTTTTCTAAAAAAATACAAAAAATATTTTTGATTTATTTTCCTAAATAATATTAAATCTCAAGTTGTTGTTGTACTTTATAAAATTTACACTCTTTTTTTTGTGTACATTTTTCAAATTAGTTTTTTGAGTATTCTTATTCTCGTCGTTTTTTGAGTATTCTAATTCTTATTCTTATTCTTATTCTTATTCTTTTTTGAGTATTCTTATTCTCCTACAAGAATAAAATAAAAACAAAAAAATGAATGGTTTATTAGAATTTTTTTATTATATTTTAGAAATCCAAAATCATATGGGCTATATGGCTTAGTGGCTAGAACATCAGACTATAAGAGTGAAGGTGTCAGGTGCGATTCCCCCAAAGAATACATTTTTTTTTTAAATTTTTTTGAACATAATAATTTTTAATTTTTTTTAACATAATTTTTTTATTGGTAGAATATGTAATTTTTTTGCTTGTAATAATGGGCCCTATATATACTTATATTTGAAATTAAAAAATCTTCTCATTGGGAATCGAACCAGGCACCTTCAGACTTACAGTCTGATGTTCTAGCCACTAAGCTATATTGTCCATATGATTTTGGGTTTCTTAAATATAATAAAAAAATAAGTATTCTTATTCTTATTTTTCTGAGAAAAATGATGACGATTCTGAGAAAAATTCGATTCGAAAATGGATTTTCACCCTCTACCAAAAATCATCAAACGCGGCTAAAGAAGTATAAACTTCAAAAATTTGAAGTAGTAGTTCTAAGGGGTATGAATATTAATAAACATGAACACAACACTGTTTATAAATTTATCGAATGTATTAAAAAAAAATCTAATTCAAAGTTATGTCATTGAGAATCAAATATTTTTTTTTGTTGAAGCTATAGCTTTAATTATATAAGCGGGGTTTAGTGACCTTAAAATTTTTTATTATGAAGGGTCAGTTTTCATATATATATTTTTTTTTTGTAGGTATGTTAATTTTTTTTTTTTTTGTCAAAGCTGAAAAGTTTTAAGGTGGGCGGACAAAAGCATGTAAGTCATTTTATGCAATTGTTCTGGAGAAGGTGTTTAACTAAGGAAACAATAGACTTCACTAGATTTTTGACTTAAGGTGATTTTTCTATAGTAAAAAATTTTGACTTAAGTGATTTTTCCAAATTTTAATTTTTATGACATAAGTGATTTTTTAAATTTAATTTTTGACTTAAGTGATTTTTTAAATAAAATTGTTTATAAAAAAAATAATTTTGTTTAATAAAAATATTATTCCTAATTCCTAATCGTGGCTTGTTTTGTAAGCTAAGCTATACATTAGTTGGAAAATAAAATTATAGCCGATCGGATAGATCATCTCTGGTCATTTTACTCGATTCCTATCCCAACCGGGTACCACGCGTTTTGGTTGGGAGAGGGAATGACAAGTGAAGTCTATCCTCTACATCTGCATACCCACTAGGATCTAGGCTGCTGATTGCTCAGAGCTCTTGGATGCAGGTGTGTGGCAGGGTAGCCACAGCGTAGTATGAGTCTCCGGAGGGAAACTCCATGTGGTTACCGGCGATGTCTTAACTTTGGGTTCTTGGATAGACCCAAGAATCCTCCCCTAAGAGCGGGCTTTTGAGA